>SGPM01000091.1:0-86941 GCA_004802725.1 Antrodiella citrinella
TCCTGGATTGGAGTACTCAGTGCTCACAGATGATTGTGTACCGGTCATAAGTTTTTCAGGCGAGTAATCTTTTTTGCTTCGAGGTCATCCCGAAACATGCTTTCCGCGGACTTACCGATCTCTACTTCAACGACTGCATCGACTGGCGCATACTGGTAACTGTAACGCCATTCAACGGTAGGAAAACGGTTCATTGACGCACACAGAATATTTTTTCAGTCTCGCTGAACGTTGTGGGTGCCTGTACTACAAAGGTGGCATGTGTCCGAGCTGAGGCTACAACACACGTCACCGATCCCACATTCAACCCATTATGCCAAGAAGGACTTTCATCGTTAGAGTGGGCTGCACAGCCTTTGTGAAGGTAGGTCGGATGATATCACTTGGAATGATATGCTGACACAACCGCAGCCTAAAGGTTTGAAAGCTACAGAAGATGCGAGTATTATTCCCTCCTTTCACAACTCTTGTGAGGTCTGACCATATGAATCAAATGCAGATGGGTCTCGAAACGGCGACCAAAGCTTTGCTTGATGCAGGCAAGTCTTCTCTGCCCTCACGATACACAGTGGTCTGATTTGCGTCGATAGGTGTTACCTATGATGTCGTTCAAACAGCATTTGTCGGGTACTGCTACGGAGATTCCACATGTGGTCAGGTGCGTATCACTTTATTTTGCTTTGATAGAAGTCCGTACTCAGTCTATCTTCAATCTGTGTTCGTCTTGTAGCGAGCTCTGTACAACCTCGGTATGACCGGCATACCGATCACTAACGTCAACAACAATTGTGCAATGGGAAGTACTGCACTCTATCACGCCAACAATATGGTTCGCTCAGGCCTTGTTGAATATGCTATGGCCCTTGGCTTCGAGCGCATGTCCCAAGGCAGCATCAGTTCTGTTTGGCAAGACAGAGTTTCACCCACTCAACCTACCATACAAGTTGCAGCAGGGATGGAACGGAATTTGAGTTCAGGGGCCAACAAGGGACCATGGGCCCCTCGTGTATTTGCCAACGCCGGACAAGAATACTTCGACAAACATGGTGCCACTATAAGACATCTCGCCGAAATCGGTATGTTCTGGAATAGTACGGAGATATGTGTTGCTTATTGTGCATATTAACAAGCGGCCAAAATTATTGACATTCAGTGGAAAATACGTACGCACAGTTCCGTGAAGGATGGACAGCGGAGCAGGTCTTGGCATCACCCAATGTTTGCAAGCAGTCCGTCCTTCTTTTCTCCTTCGGGAAACCTTGACTGACCGCAATGGTGAACTGACAGGACGGTGCGGCTTGCTGTCTGGTCGCCTCCGAGGAATTCGTGCATAAACACCATCTGGAGAATCAGGCAGTCGAGATTGTGTCACAAGCCCTGACTTCGGACGATCCGTTGACCTTCCAGAGCAATAACCACATGAGCCTTGCAGGGTACGATATGACCAAGGGCTGTGCGGATGACGTTTTCACACAGGCAGGGTTCAAACCTGGAGAAGGGCATGATGAGGTTGGTGTCATCGAACTACATGACTGTTTTGCCGCAAACGAGGTGTGTGAATCCACACTGACTTCCTTCGACGATGTCTCATGTACATCCAGTTGATCTCGTATGAAGCACTGGGGCTTTGCAAGGAGGGTGAGGCGCCTCGTATGGTGGAATGTGGCGACAACACAGTGCGTATCAACACCTCAAAATATATCTTTTGCTGAATGTCTCTCCTTCAGTATGGAGGAAAATACGTGATCAACCCTAGCGGCGGGCTTGAGGCTAAAGGACATCCTCTAGTAGGTGTTACAGGTCTTGGGATGCATTTCTATATCGCTAGTGCATACCCACAAACCTCATCAAATCCTGGATTGTGGACTGATCTACTGGCTTCCTCACCAAATGCAATTGCGAGAATGTCAGTAATCACCTCTATTGTGAACGTGTTACAGATATTGAGTCTTATTGACTGTCTTTGCAGGGGCCGGTCCTATGCAAGCACCTGGTTTGTTCGATACAGCCGATAAGAGAGGAAACTACAGCCTCGTTCACAATCTGGGGCTGGGAGGAGCGACGGTGTGTTCACTGCTTCGCCAACCAGAATTCTACCTCGAGGGAGGGAAAACCGGTATAGACCGGTAAGCACGCATCCATTTTGTGATATCTTCGTCCATTGAAACACCTTCTGAAGCTTGGGATACAATCATGGTCATGAGTGCCGTCCGGTGACAATGAATGATGTCGATAGAGTGAAGTCCACGAAAGATTCACCTTTCATTCTGTCCCTTGCACGTCTTTGAGCTCAGTATTGTACGGTCTTCGCAGCTTCTGCTTGGAGATGATAGCATACTATATTGCTATGTTGGTAGCATGAAGTGAATTGAATGCCCAAAGTCAAGTTCGCAGAGCAGATTGGCGTCGTTTTGTGCGTGTTTGTAGACGATTACCGGCAATGATCTTGCATCCGATTTGCCGGTTGTGGGCGCCAGTTTACCTCATCCCAATTTGGGATCCTATTTGCCTCCATCAAGCTTAGCTTTATCACTGCGCATGCATGTCTTAATCCACCGCTGGTACTCGGATCGTAGTAGTATGTAACAGTTTCAACTCATGACCAGAACGGCAAGCGGTTAGTCAGTACTAGTCAGTGGGCACCTCGGTGACGTTTGATTGCCCGGAGAATATGACTGAATAAGGGTGACGCCGCACTGGCACGATGTCGTGCGGTGGCAGAAATTCACTTCTAAGAATTGCACGGTATTTATCTTATCTTCAACCAGATTGACGGCAAAGGCAAGCTGATCTGGAAGTTCACGCATCCTCCTTGACCCCCAGTTATCGTCTCAATCTATTTCTACGCCTCAGGCCTGAGTCGGCTTGAAGTCCGTGGGAGGACTCAGGAACTCGCTCGGAGTTGCAGTACACAATTCTTACGTGACTTACGCTCCGCTCGAACGTGCAATTGAGCTACATAGTATTCGTCTTTCTGCCACGTCTTTACATTTCTCTGGGCTTGATTTACTCGAGGTCTTTTTGAATCAATATGGTTGCCAAAGGTAGCAGGACGTTCATCATCGGGGCAGGTTGTACTGCATTCATCAAGGTAACGCATGTTTCTCTCTGCTTATCCATTCCAGATTCATATAAAGTCTTTATAGCCACGAGGGTTGAGAAATACAGAAGATGTATGTGTTTTCTTTGATATCGCGGAGGACCGTCTTATCAAGTCATAGATGGGTCTCGAAGCTGCAACTAAAGCTCTGCTTGATGCTGGTACAGTATTTCCGATCTGAATTGTCACGCTGAGGACATCCTGACGTATTCTGATAGGTATAACATACGACTCCATCGAGACTGCTTATGTGGGATTCTGCTACGGAGATTCCACCAGCGGACAGGTACTCACAGTCTCCTTCCGTGGTCCGTTCCCGTTTGGTTAATACTGTCACGGCCCCAGCGAGCATTGTACAACTTGGGAATGACTGGTATACCCATTACCAATGTCAACAATAACTGTTCTACCGGCAGCACCGCGCTCTATCAGGCAAACAATATGGTCAAGTCAGGCTTAGTCGAATGTGCCATGGCGCTTGGCTTTGAACGAATGTCGAGCGGCAGTCTTGGTACACTGTTCCCTGACAGACCGTCGCCTGTGGATCCATTGCACAAGGTCGCCGCTGATATCGAACCGAATCTGGCTACCGGTGTCAATACCGGTCCCTGGGCTCCTCGTCTGTTTGCAAATGCTGGACAAGAGTACTTCGACAAGTATGGAGCCAACATAGATCATCTTGCACACATCGGTATGCCGTTGATTATCTTGTATCCTCCTGCGAATCAGTAACGCAGAGTTTGCTTTCTAGCGTCAAAGAATCACAAACATTCTTTGAACAATCCCTATTCGCAATTCCGCGACGGTTGGAGTGCGGAACAAGTTCTAGCCTCTCCGAAGATCTGCACACAGTTGACCAAGTTCATGTGCAGCCCTACGTCTGTGAGGCCCCGTCTTATCTATTTGTCTTAGCTCGAGTTTGATTTTCTGAAATGCGTAGGACGGAGCGGCTTGTTGTATCGTAGCTTCGGAAGACTTCGTCCACAAACATCGCCTCGAAAATCAAGCTATTGAGATCGTGTCGCAAGCTTTGACTACGGATGATCCTACCACGGTCGAGAGCAAGAGCCACATGAACCTTGTGGGATACAACATAACCGTGAATTGTGCGAATGAAATCTTTGCCAAGGCTGGATTCAAGCCTGGTCAAGGGCGCGACCAAGTTGGCGTGGTGGAGTTACATGATTGTTTCGCGTCGAACGAGGTTTGCCACGGTTCATTTTTACTAGTTGGTTGTTTTTCGATCTGATCGCACATGCCTTGCAGCTCATCACATACGAAGCCTTGGGCCTCTGCGGAAAAGGTGAAGCCCACAAGATGGTTGAACGGGGAGACAATACCGTGAGCAGCTTTCTCGTTGACGAGAATTACCCGTCTAAGTTGCTGCAGTATGGCGGTAAATATGTGGTGAATCCCAGCGGTGGTCTCGAAGCAAAAGGACATCCCCTCGGTGCCACTGGTCTCGGGATGCATTTCTACGTCACCAGTGAGTTCTTACAGCATCATTTACACATTGGTGCTCAACATTTCCCCTTGTGTTAAGTGCAACTCCGAGAATGTATGTATCATCGTTTACGCCACTTCTCTGAGTTCATTGACGTTCCCGCAGGGGCAGGACCTATGCAAGCGCCTGGACTCTTCGACATAGTTGACAAACGAGGGAAGTACGGTCTTATACATAATCTCGGTCTCGGTGGAGCTGCTGTGTGCTCGCTCCTCCGTCGTCCAGAGTTCTATTGTCCGGGGCAGTCCGATGGCAGAGATCGGTCAGCAATTCACTCGAAACCTTTCTGCCCACTGACTCAACGCTATGTCAACCAGGTTGGGTTATAATCACGCGCATGAATGCCGTCCGATCACGATGGCAGATGTTGACAAGGTGAAAGCGAAGAAGAGCTCCCCGTATATCCTGTCCCTCGCACGCCTCTAGTAATGTGCTATGTCTTGGTCACATGTATTGTATAGTATGACATATGTCGGGAGTAGCAGTATGTGTCTGGTTGTGATGTATACCGAGTTTGTATGTTGTATCTCAGGTCGAAATCGGTGGCAGGCGCGATTGTATAGACGGCAATCTTCGAAAAGAGTCGATAATTGGGTATTACAATTCAGAAAAGTATGTGGTACAGCGGAAGTGGTATGCTAATATTACAGCGGGGTATGACATAGAAAGGTAACGATGACACTGTAGCCCAAAAACGGAGACGGAAATGAATGGGAACGTAAAATTGGAGAGTCGCGCGACAGCTCGCACGGAACGGAAGATGAGGATCCCGGTGTCGTGAGAGAGGCGCGAAGACAGCTCAATCGCGGGACGCCTTCTTCTTAGACTTTGTAGGGCCCCACGCCGAGTTTTCGTCATCGATCATCTCAGCCTGCTGGAGATGTATGTTAGCGTCATGCAGTGTCAGGACTTATATTTGAAAACTCACGAAGCCCGACAACGATGATGAGGACAGCGCAGAAGAGAAGGAGGAACTTCGAGACAACAATGCGTCATCGGCGAGGGCCTATAGACGAAGTCAAAGACCGTCAATTACATGTTCTACGCACAATATGATATGACCTTACCACTGGGATGACATATTCTTGTGAAGTATAAGCGTTGTTCAGGATGTCAGTTTGAACGTCGGTATCCTGAACGTAGGGTCAATACCGATCGTTGGGTGTGGAAAGTAAATAGAACGTACTCGCTTGGAGCGCAACCAGTTCTTGACGGAGGGCATACTGAATTGGAGAAGAGCTGAGGTGTGGTGGTGTAAGGGTTTGAAGGTACAAAGATGCTACGAGCGCTGGGTTGGTATCCACACAATGCGAGTCCATTTTATACGTCTTGAACCCGGATACGCCTTCCAGGACCGGACAAGACCCTGGTTTCCTCAGGACCATGGTATAGCTCGAATTTGGCTTGAATCCACTTGCGCTTGGGCACAGAGCGGAACATAAGTTCCGAAATCGGGCGGAGACGCTTGCAAAGTGTCAATCACATCTCAGGCGCGGGGGCTAATGAGGAGCAGCTGATCCTGCCAGTGCCTTGCTAACAGGGAAGACGGGTGGAGTAGCTCCGAGGAACAGTGGGTGATAACGAACAAAATCGCGGAGTCCCATGCGAAGACCCGGAAGGCGATGAGCTCTACGGAGCAACCAGCTCAACAATGACGAGAGCTCCTTCGCGTCCCGGATCCCGGCCCCACGCGCAGCTACGAATGCGCATTGTGGGCTCTTTGAGGCTCATTATGGATGGAAAACAATAGGTCATGTGAGGCATTATGCATTCCACTGCCAAGGCTGACATACGTGGTACTGAACGCGGTTTTGACGTGCCACGGTAGGTCCGGGCTTCAAAGTTTTGAGCTAGCGCTGACATTGGACCCTCCGGTGGTTGCCATATGAGCCTGGGATATCTCTGAAGATGATGCAGCAGGAACATGGAAGTGCGCTGAGAACTCACAGTCGCCTGCTATCCACAGGTGTGAAGACACGTCGACATCCGGGAATTGCCTGCGAGTACCTACTCAAGAGGAGGACAGTAGGATCACGAGCTCCAACACCCCAATATCATCGAAACGCGAACTCGTTCGCTCCGTACAGACAGAGCGGGCTGCGAGGGCAGGGATGTAGGCTGATACTTTCGCTTCCTATCGCACCCTGCGTAGGCTCATCTTTGAGCCTGCAGGATGCGATGACCAGCGGACTAGGTTATACGTTCCGCACCCGTTTCTGTGGAGTCATGGTTAAGGCGTGCGCTGGTCGTGCGCATACAGGCTTCCATTCTGTCAGGTTCAGGTTGAGAGCTTGTTGAGCATATTGGTGTGAGTAAAATGTTGTTCCAGGAAGACAAAAACCACCAAACCTTGAGTCTTGTTGTTCGACGCGTTCATGACCACTGCGATCTACCGTAAGGCAATAACATCCAGTCTAGACCATCGAATGGTGGCAGCGAATGCATTATGAAGTACTTTACCGGCGTGACAATCTTGGGAGTCTGCGACGACTTTTGTGTCAAAAGACCACTGCTTTTCTCTGGCTCATGAATTTGGAGATAGAAGATCAGGGCACTTTAATATGAAGCCATTTAGATGCTGTTATCCAACTTATTGGTAGTGTGCGGGCTGTTCCTTGGCAGGTATAAGCGAGGCTTGCATGGGTGTCAAGTTGAGTTCGGTACCGTATACCAAAGACGTGAGAAATGGTCGCTCATCGAATCATTTCAGATGGCAATGTCCTGAAGATTCAGAGTGAACGAGAACTTGACCGAGAATGTGAATTTCTGGTTGTGGTGTAAGTTGAGATTCTTGAGAATGAGAAGCCCTGCGCAGTGAATAGTTGCAGAGATAACTGCCGATCTATTATAATATGCACAGCCTGGTGTTTGATATCGCCCGCCTAGCTCAATCGGATAGAGCGTCAGACTCTTACTGAGTGCGGGTGATTACAAAGATCCTGTGATCTGAAGGCTGCGAGTTCGACCCTCGCGGTGGGCTAGTTGTTTTTCTTTCTTCTTTCTTTTTCTTTCTTGTCCTTGCTTTTCATTTGTAGAAACGCATCCATGTGCGGAGCCCAGCGGCGAATTCGCAGGAGACATGGCGAGTCTTTCACTTTATGCGTACCAAGCGAGATTCTTAAAAATGATGAAAGGGCCCATCTGCAGGCTAACAAGCAGAACGACCTGGATTTCGGTAGTTATGCACTCACCTGAAGCCATGAGTGAATGCCGTGAATGTCAAGCGAATGCAGCCTAGCCCAGATAAACGGACAAAGATCAAGAGGAATGGCAAATCTGGTATTGCCAGCACAACATGATAAATGGTCACGAGGATGTCTACATTCCTGTCTAGTCTGTGACAGATTCCATGCAGCCAAAACAAGGACTCCGGAGGTGTACGTACCAGTCAATATGTACGTACGAAAGGTGAGATAAATGACAGTGATGTGTCCAGAACAAAGCCGGAAATGCTACAGAAATCTGAGCGAGGCATTTGAGTTCGTTTCGGGAGAACATAAGAGAAGCGGAAAGACTCACGAAGTGATAATTTACGACAATGGCCCGAATGATAGTCCTCCAAACAAACATGATAACAAAGTCCATGAACACCGAAACTTGAAGCCTCCGCCCAGGAAAAGACACTCTCATGAACGGTCATCACTTCCTCTTCGCAGTCTCATACGATGGCGGTCTGCTATTCTCCCCAATATCAAATCGCGCCATGCCCTCGGCATCAATATACATACCCATGGGCCGCGCACCTCTAGGCGAGGGCCCCCTCGTGCTCGTGCTCCCACCGCTCAGAGGGGGAGAGTCTGAGCCTGAGGGTGATTGCTTGGTGAGTTGAACTTGACTCGGATTCGGACTCGGAACAGGAACACGCTTGACCGCCGTCTGAGTCTTCGAAGACTTAGACAGCGCCGCACTCGCACTCGCCCCGCGCATCAAGTCCGGATGTCGGTTAGACTCGAACTTGACGACGGGCCCCGCCGGGCGGGCGGACTCAGATCTCGTCAGCGGGGGAGGCACAGTCCCTGGTGGTACGAGCGGCGGCATGAACGCGTAATATGGTGATGTCGACGTGGATGGGGAGAAGGAGCCGGAGAGCATGGGGCTGGAGACGGCAGAGGAAGGGACATCCGGTTCGCTCTCGTGGACGCGATGTCCAGACGCCGGACTCGACGTCAAAGACAAGATTTGGCGGGTGGATGTAGCAGAGGAGTCGGTGACTATAGGCGTAGGCGGTGTCGCGGGAGTCTGTGTGTAGGGATGGGGAGGGTTCGCTGTAGATTTGATGTAGGGTGTGGGCGGGGTCATTGGAGATTTGATATCCAAGACCAGGGTGTCCCCGCCAGTTCGGACTTGCAGCGACGAACCGAGCCCTGATCGAGGTCCTACGACCCCGAGCTCGTTCGTTTCGCTCCGCTGCGAGAACACAGTGTTCGACGTCGCGTTTGACCAGTGCGTCGCGTGTGTCTTCCGCTCATCGCGGAATGCAGGTATAGCCACCAGCGAGGGATGTATCGGCTCGTCCGGAGTGGGTCCCCATGTTCCCTCGACCCACCCGCTGGCACCTTCGACTATGTGACCGGTACCGGTCGCAACCGCGTCAGGTGCTGTGTAGTCGCTATACCGCCGGCGACGACAGTAGATGAGGGTGATAATGATACAGGCCAATATCAGGAGACCGCCGCCCGCTGAACTTGCGGCAATGATGATTCTGTCTCGTGATGTAAGTGAGGAATGTGTGGAGGCATTGTCGCTAGCTGGTTGGCCAGTTGTTGAAGGAGTAGGGGTCGGGACAAGGAGCGTGGATGCGGTGCCCGAAGACATCGGGGTGCCACTTGAGGACAGGCTGGTGCTCGCAGAGGTGCTCATTGGGAGAGACGTGAGCCCTGAAGACGTTTGTGTGATGAAACTGAAGGCGCTCTGCGAAGAGTTGTTGCCCGTCAAAGGTGGAACGATATCATCTTGTTCAGTGCTTCAAATTATAGCTCAGCGAAGCTATTTCAGTTCACAACCTGGAGAACTCACGAATAAATTAAATAGTCCAACAACACCAGCGATTTTGCCTCATTGACGTGCCCGTTCCAGAGTGTGAAGGTGTGTATGCCAAAGGGAATCGACGTGTTGGTGTACACGGGCACGTTAAAGTCATAGTTGGTAGCACCGGTTGGTGATTGTGAAAATGCACCAACGGGTTGTCCGTCGATAAGGAAAGTCATATCTGAATTTCCGTCTGGTGAAGAGAATGTATGCGCCAGAATACAGAACACATAAATTGCCGACCCTGTATGACGTATTCTCAGCCAACACAGTTCAAAATTGAAAGACAAGAGCTGCTAACCTGTAAATTGAAACGACGCACTCAAGACCATGTTTGGGTCGTCGTTACTACCAGGCTGCGGATTGAACGTCCCATCGTGCCAAGTCTCCATAAACGCCTCCTCAGGATCTGGTCTTGCAGTGCATGCCGTGCAGTCTTGCCCAAAGCTCCACGCCGACGAAGGCGCGTACATGATCCGCGCACCATTTGAGGGATCGGCTCCCGAGTCGTCAACGGTAATGTTGACAAGCGTGGCCGATACGAGGGAATAGCTACATAGCAACAGTAGCGATGAAAGATTGGAGAGAAGAGAGTTGAACATCCAGGTGTGAGGGAGGCTCATAAGGCCAAACCGTAGGGAAGGTGAAGGAGGAGGCGCTACGACAGTCCCAACCGACGAAAAAGAAAGTAAAGAAAGTGAGGGAAGGGAGCGTCGGTGTTATGAGACGTGGAGGGCGCGAGGTGGCGGGGAGAGGGCAAGAAAACCGCTCGAAAGGCACGGCCACGGAGACATCTGGATGTCTTGCTCGTGCTTTGTGAAGCATCAGGAAGATCTGTCAAGGCTGTTTTCACAATGTCAAGTCATGATACAGTGTAGCTTGTAGGTGAATCGCTGTACCGTATTCACACGCGCGTCCGACTCGTACGCTGAGGCGCCTACCAATCAGGCGAAAGAAGGAGACGGAAAGCGATAGCCAGCTGGTTGGCTATGCGGATCAATCGTCTTTTAGTACTCTCGGGCTGTGGAGGCGCATATGTGTGGCGGCGCCGGTGCACATCGCACTGAGTAGAAATGAACTCATGTGTGGAACCGACGCGGGTTATGCTCGGTGACTGTCAATGTCTGCAGCACTTACGTCGGCACCTATCAGAGAGCATGTCATTTGAGATGACCACTGTCTGGCAACACATTTCACATAGTATGTTTGACGTTGTCGATCTAGCTGCGGCACACTGTATAGATGATAGCGTTGTCGATCCGGAGACGACGAAAGACCACTGTCATGGCGAGTGGACCGGCGGTAGATGGACGGTGGGAACTTCTACGATGTCCATCTCGATGGAACGCTTGTTCCCATCTGTAACCTGCCTAGCAACTTGGGCAGCCGAAACACGACAATGAGTACGAAAAATCAGTCAAGACAGCTCTCGGATGTTTTGAACGCCATGTAGAAGTAGCAACGCTCAATGCGGGCATGAATTGAAAGCGCCAGACGTGCTCGCCCTGCGCAGCTGTTATCACGTGCAGAGACCGCTGCAGATGGGTCCATGTGGATCGAGTCGCCACGTGGAGGGTATCCCGATTTGGCCCGAGTGACGTCATAGCTTGTAGGCCACCATCGACGTCATGTCTTGTTCCCTAGCTAAAAGGTCTCTGAGTCGGAAGTCATCCTCAACCACCACAACCATGCTCAGAAACGCCATTTCCACAACAAGCTCTCGTGTTGTCCTCGCATCGACCTCAACGAGGAGTCTCGGAAGGTCGTTCCATTCGACGCCATTGGCGGCAAAGACAGCGACGGACAAGGTCAAGGAGGTCGTGGATAAGGTGCCTCTCGCCTGCGAATACATACAACCGAAATTGACTTCCGTACCATTAGGTCAACAAGACTGTAGGACGAGGACTAGCGCAAGCAATCGAGAAGGGCGAGAAGGCGACAGAAGTCACCAAGGACGCTGTCGGTAAGCATCTCAGGAGCTTTGAAGGAAGTTGGCGTCTGATTATATGCTGGCGTTAGGTACTACCACGGACAAAGCAAAGCAATCCGCCGACGTAGCAGGTCAGAAAGCCAACCAGGTAAGTACAACAATCTGGCCATAATACCGTTCTTCCTCTTCAACTGGACGTCACAGGCTGCCGCTGGGATGCGAGAAGGAAAGGAAGACTTCAAGAAGGAAGTCCGCAAGTAGTCTCACATACTCCTCCCTGCATACACGCACTTGTCTCGCGTCAGGATACACTGTTGTAAATCAATTTCTTTTACTCGTTTGAATTAGATTCATGCGCACTGGTGCCTGATACAAAGGGAAGGGAATACTCTAAAGTGATTCCACGATAACTTTGAGAAGAACGAATGGCGGAGATTAAAGTGGGGGTATTATAGTATAGGGAATAAGTCATGACGGGGCTGTAGTGTCCGCGAGTACACCCTTCCAGGAAGCCATGTGGAAATGAAGGGCGTTCTCTATTTATGATCGCTGAATGGGTCGGAACTTGAGCCTGCAGCCATCCTTGGGGAAAAGCGTAGCAATGATCCTGTAATGACGCCAACGATATCCAGTCAGCGTCATGCCCAAACACACGCAAAGAATCGCAGATAATACGCACTGCACTTTATCGCTCTCCGGAGTCAACTCATGCTCCCACGTCATCGTGCCAGCAGCCTGCGCCAACACCAACGCGATGTTGGACACCGCGTACTCGATACCGATGCACTTGTGGGGACCGCTTCCGAAGACGAGATAGTTGCGCGGATTCTCGTTCGCACTGCCCTTAGGATCCAGCCAGCGCTCGGGAAGAAGCTGTTCAGGTTCAGGGTAGACGGTAGGATCATGCAGGGAATTGTAAAACGATGGGATGACCATGCTTCCTGATGGAACGGTATAGTCGTCGGCGATGGGGAACGCCTTGGTGGTCTTATAAGGAACCTGAAGGTGAAGGGTTGCATAGTTAGTATCTCCACTTTGATCACAGGATTCAGAACCGTCCACGTACCATCGTGACTGGAGGCTTCACCCGGAGCGTCTCCTTGACGAATGCCCTCAAGTACGTCGACTGGTCCAACATATCCATAGTCATAGTCTTCTCAAAGTCACCACCGCGGACGCGCTCCTGCTCTTCCCTGATCTTCGCCAAGATCTCAGGGTGGTCTGCCAAGTGCTGGAAGCCGTAGATCAAACCACTGCTCATGGCGTCCTGGCTAGCGAACAAGAAGGAGAACACGACCATGGCCATCTCCTTGTCGCTGAAATCTGTACGGCCCTTGTAGCTCGGCTCAGAGAGATCCTTGACCCATTGGTCCAACATGCACTCAGGTTCGGCACCAGCAGCAATGGCCTTCTTGCTGAGGTTGGCAGCAAGACAGAGCCACTTCATGGCGAGCTTGCGAGCCTGGATCGCGCGGTAAACCTTGGTGCCGGGGATAGCCAAGGGGAAGTTGACGAGCTCGAGAGCTTGCGTGATGGACCAGTAGTTGTCGCTGATCTCCTGGGTAGCCTCGTCGGGCAGATGGGTACCGCAGAACACGCGCAGGGAGGTCTCCATGTTGAGCGCACGGGCCGTCATCATAATCTCCTTCGCGGTCGGGTCGGCTTTGTGTGCAGCGAGCCATGCGGTGAAGTATTTACGCGTGATCTGGTCCTGGACGGCGACATACATGCTGACGTAAAGGTGAGGATCCCCGCATGGGACCACGAACAAATCAACTCACCCGAGGGCTTTGCGGGTGAACAAGGAGTTCAGTCCCTTGCGGTACTCGACGTGGGTCTTACCAGTCAAGAACACCCTACATGAAGGTGAGCATTTGGCATATATGCAACATTGTCTACTACTCACCAGTTCTCAGGAAGGAGAATTTGCTTGGCAGAGTGTACCAAACAGGGCTCAGCGTGGTTAGGTGAGTTCAAAATTTTTCGTGAGTATTCGTTCGAGGAGGCCATAACGATGAATCTGAATAGAGGCGACATTATCAGAAACATTCTTTCAAGTATCAACCGCAAGTGAAGTAACAACTTACATGTTGAACACGCTGATCGCACTCAGCGCACCCGAATTCCATTGCGCTTTGTATCCTTCCATGGTCGGCTTCATCGAGTCGGCGAACTTGCCAATGATAGGAATGGTCCACGTCGATCCGGGAAGATGTCTTTTCTTATACCTGTAGACTGACTGCTCGAGGGCGAGCAGCGTCACGACGACAGCAACGGTGGTCGTAAGCCATGACCAGTTCGTTCCCCCGGAGATGATGGGGAAGTTGGCGAGCGGGGACGTGGAGGAGGAGACAGTAGCGTTGGCCATGGCGAGGACGACGACGACGACGACGAGGGTGTTGAGGGCGAGAGATGGTGAGAGACTACCGGTGTCATTTATGAGGAATTTGTCGGTTCCTCTGATGATTTCTCGAGCGACGACGCTGATTGGCTTAGCTGCAAATCAGTCGATTTCCTCTGCAGGGTAATTAGGTAATTAACGCGGACGTAAGCAACAATGACCATCGCGTCGGGCACGACGCAGAGACGGCGGTGGGCTGACTGGAGTGCACCAGGCCACGCGTTGTGAGTCAAGAAGGTGCAAGAAATTGTGAACGGGACAATATTATAGCATAGTAGTGGGACATGCTTGTACTAGGTATCATCTCCCTGCAATGCAATCCCGAGAGACGCGAATCGACTTTATCGCCGCACCCTGCGCAGCCGTCCTCTTCATGCCAACTGCTAACGGCGCATCCAAACGAACCAACGGCAGTGGCAGTGCACTGACTTGGAACGGTGGAACAAACTCCTCAGGATGCACGGGAACGATATCCTCAGCCTCCACCGGAACAACTACCATCTCCGGGCTCCTGGCGATGGATCGGACCCTGTCTAAATCGTCGTCGTCGTCGTCGCTATCATCCGACAGAGCTATCACCGTTCTATTGTGTGGAAAGTCGGTCGGTCGGAGGGTCGAGTACCAGGCCCGCGAATAACCCGAGGGGACCCCCCCGTCCGCATTATGTCGCCGCAACGCCGACTCTGCGATAGACTGAGCGGGAGGTCGTGAATCGTTCCCAGCGGGGACGTATTCAGCCAAGCGCATGATGCTGCGTAAACGCTCTTGTGCTTCGTCCAATCGCGTCCGCGTCCTATCAATGGCAGACGGAGGTTCTATAATGTTTGACTGGCGGTCTCGTTCCAGTTGACGGGCGCGGAGGGTCGAGCTAATGTCCTCAGCACGAGCGCGCATGTTTGTGCGGTTGCGTTCGTATTCGACTTCTTCATCAGCGGGCACTTCGTTTCCGTCCTGGTCTAAACGAGCTTCAGGAGAGAAAAAGAACGCGTCAGCATCCGCTCGCATGTTCTAGAAGTGAGCGTACGCACCCCACCCTCGTGGACGAGGTGTATAAGGTTCCAATCCGAGGTCGAATCTGGCATCGGCCGAAGTGTGGTCCAAAGGTTCCATACGACGAGCAGCACGAATAACTGCCTCGGAAGAACGAATGACTGGTGACGTGGGCACTCGTCTCATCATAGTGATGTCACTTGGCGGTAAGCGATAATCAGAGGAATCCGTGCTACTCATCCGTCTGTTTCTGTCTTCCCTCGTACGAGCGACGAAGTCAGAGAATGCCTCTGTGGCATTAGTGCCTGGAGCAGTAGAAGCACCCGGCGTGTCCTGTGGACGTGTTGCGTTGTTCGGTGAACGAGCAGCGGTGAATGCGGGACGAGTGTGGATAGCTGTCGAGGTAGAAGTCGTAGGATTGGACGAATGGGCAAATGCCCTTTGCATTGCGTGAGGCAGACTGGAGTGATAGTAACGTCTTACTGGCGTCGACCCAGCAGAGCCAGAGCGCACAGCGGGTGTACGAACAACAACTAGAGGCGGGGAGGGACTCCGCGGACGTCGTGACGGCGAGAGCCTCAAGCTGTCTGAGGCAGCTAGGAGCTCCTGCCTGTGGGTTCTCAACCTAGTGATCGTATCGTCCACATTAGACGCAACTTCAGCCACTCGAGTTCTTGTCACGTCATCTCCCCTAGGAGTTCCGGATCCCCTGGGGACACCTGCTGCAGCGCGAGCCGCAACGCGCCTCCCAAGCGTAGTGGAAGCATTATTGACATTGTCGTTCATGAGACGGCGACCAGGCTCGCTTCCGGGGGGTCGCAGACGGACGGTATCCCGAGGGCCGAAGAAGGATGTCGCGTTAGGGCGTACGACCCGTGGATGAGAGCTGGATGATGAGGTGGGTACATTGGTCGAGGGGTCCGGCGCCGCTGGGTCTTCCATCCAAAATGTCTGCCGCTCAACCCTGTCCAGCAGAATCCGCAAAGAGTCGGGCGAAGAAGAGGGCGAATTGGGAGAGATGAGAAGCGCAGAATGGCCTGGTCTCATTTCTGAAGTATCGGCAGGGTCGGGAGCATCATTTGTACCAGACAGGAAATCTTGAGGCATTGTATTCAAGCCGTTTCGGATTGTGTTGCGAGAATTGATAAGGCGACGGAAGGTGGCTTCCAACGCTTGCGTAGCCTCACGAAGAGAACGATGGGTTTGTTCCAAGTCCTGCTGAAGTTCGGCTACCAATTGAAGGATGTTATCTTGTGTGGTTATGGGAGGAGCGCGTGTGGGGGTTGGGACTTGGGGTTGAGACGACGAGGAACTAGGAGATATGGGTACCGTATCTGGAGCTTCTGGTTGTCGATAACAGTGGATACAGATGCAAGCAGGCTGATCTGAAGCAGTAGATATCAGTATTCCGATAGTTAATGGAGAACACCGAGGACTGACGTGACTCTGAGCTGTGAAGAGGTCTTCCCATGAGCTTTCGTCGCGAATGAGGCGGTGATATGTAACCAAACTGGTTCGAAAGCAAGATCCAGTACGCAAGAAAGACAAGGAAAGACCGAGGAAAGAGATACAAAGGTGAAGGAAGGTTGTTCAAGGACACTCCGCCGACGAATTCTCGTATCGACAACAAGAGTGGATATCTTGTTGCAGCGATCCGAATGCGCATAGGCGCCGGCTATGCTCACATTCTTCAAAGTTCAAATGCCTGAATTACCCGGTGCGATTTCTTCTCATTACATCTTGTAGGTCCTCTAAACTCTAGTTATTGTCTTCCGCAGAGGTGGAACGCGCCAAGGAGCTCGTTAGAACGGTCGCGACCGGAAAGACCATTTCCCGCGTCGACACCACAGAGGACACAATTGTGTTCTCCGGAATCTCACATACGGACTTTGTGAGCAATTTGCTTATCCATTGTCTCTCTGGTTACCAAGGGTATCAACTTGAATATTCATCGTCAGGCAAAGGAGCTCACAGGTCGAAAGGTACGGGATGTTTCACGGTATGGTGAGTGCTCTTCTTGCTTATGTATCTAAACTTCCTAAGCTATGTGTGCACAGGCAAGGTATTCTTCTTGGTACTTGAGGGAAGTGGAAGAATGCCAGTACTTCATTTTGGCATGACTGGAATGATCCAGGTCAGTTTCCGGTTCATGCATTGCTTGATTGTCATGTTCGCCATTTACCTCTCGGCTCAGGTGAAGGGGCAGAAACTCATTCACTACAGGGAAGCACCAAGAAAGATGACCGACGAATGGCCTCCTAAGTTCATGAAGGTGTCTGTCTCTTCATCTCTCACTGTAACGTCTGTTCATTAATAAGTGGCTCTCCAGTTCGTACTTCATATTCAAGGTCACCCATCGGAAGATACCATTCAGTTGGCTTTCATGGATGCAAGAAGGCTTGGTCGCATTCGTCTCTGCGCCTCTCCTCTGACTGAGCCTCCCATCTCCGCGCTCGGATTTGACCCTATACTAAGCATGCCAGACGTCGAAGCGTTCAAGAAATCTGTCCTCAAGCGTTCTTGCCCTATCAAAGCTCTACTTCTAGACCAGAGTTTCAGCGCAGGTGTTGGGAACTGGGTAGCAGACGAGATCCTCTACCACGCGCGTATACACCCGGAGAGACGATGCAATACGTTGCAGGAGGACGAGCTGCTTGCGCTGCATGACAAGACGCAATATGTCTGTCGAACGGCTGTCGCTGTCAACGCGGATGACACCAAGTTTCCATCGAACTGGCTGTTTAAACACAGATGGGTATACATGGTTACTTCTCAAGCTACTCGATAACATCTGACGCCTTCTCAGGGAAAGGGAAAGAAGAAACACACTTTGACCCTCGTGAGTACCACGCTATTGTGTTAAGTATCGCTCATAGTCTCCAAGCCATCCGAAGAGCCTGCAACAATCAAGTTCATAACCGTGGGCGGTCGTACGTCTGCCTACATTGTAGAATTGCAGAAGCTTTCAGGGTATGTCAACGCGGAGGTACACATCCATCTGTATGCACTGCTATGATGCTCATTTGTCGGGTTGATAGCTGCCTGAGAACGATTCGGAAAGTGATCTGACCCCTCTCGAGGAGGAAGAGACGGTAGAAGTCAAGGTGCAGACGAGAACCAAGCGCAAGGTACACATCTTTTATCTGACTCTTCCGGCAGCTGCTATAACTCTCATTGTACAGGGCAAGCAAACAAAAGTAGTTGCCCAGGAAACGACGAAGAAACGATGCACCTCCAAGAAGGAACCTACGCCACATGAACCAAGCTGATCGTAGAGACAATGAGGACCCTGACTCTGGGTTTCCTACCCGTCGTGTTGGATATAACATACAGCATCCTTTGGATCTATACTCTGAGCCAATTATTCTTGTTCTCGTACTCCCAGGTGGTTGTACTCTTGCGCTATTGCAACCACGTTCTCTGCCGAGTTCATTTCAGGTGTCAGATCTCCTATATTCATATGGATACCACATCTCTGGTAATACTGCTCCTTCCCGTACAATACACTGTATCTGATGCTCTACGGAATATCATGATGCTACACGAGAAAAATTGAGTCTTCGGACAAAACAAGGAGGAACAGGAACTGTACAAGTGAAATAAACACAACACTAGAGCTGATAAAGGCGCGTCATCAGGAATATGACCATACAAAGACAAAACTGAACAAGGCAGAACACGATGAATCATTACAAAGTGATGCATAAGGAGTAACCGTTCTACAATCAAATACCAGAGACACAAACCACCACCGTGACGACGACTAGCGAGGGGGTTGTTGTTGTTGAGGATGAGGTTGCCCAGTACCATGGTAGGCGACAAATTGATTCGGCGCGATCTGCTGTTGCGGTTGACCCTGCGCGAAGACGGGCTGCTGGACGGGTGCTCCATTATACACCTGGTGCTGAGCGATGTAAGCAGCATGAGCCTGAGCCTGAGCATGCGCATGAGCCTGGGCTTGGGCGTGAGCTTGCGCCTGCTGATGCTGGGCGACCTGTTGCTGCTGTTGCTGGTGTGGATGTGGGAAGTTGTAGTTGGGAGGCGCCATGGTGCCTACAGGCGGCACAGGGTAGACCATGGCGGTGGAGGTGAAATACGGGTGGTTGAGGGCGTCCGCAGCAGAGATACGCTTGGCGGGATCAAATTGAAGCAGGCGTTCAAGGAGATCGAGAGCTTGTGGGTTGGCTTTGGGCAGGATATTGGAGAAGGGAATCTTGGGGTAACGAGGGAACTGTTTGACAGCAGCCTGTGCGCTATCACCCGATGGCTAGGACGAAGGATCAGAGAGACGACTACAGAGTGAAATTGAGATGGAGATGCATACCGCGGCCTCGCTCGATATTTTGCGCAGTAATCGCTCATCGGGAGTTCCTATGATGCGCATAATGTGCAGCAGCTGGTCGTGGTTGTCTCGGCCGCGGAAGATAGGTACGCCTGAAATCATCTCGGCGAAGATGCATCCGCAAGACCACACGTCAATCGACGTGCTGTAGGTACGAGATCCAAGTAGGACATCTGGCGCACGATACCACAACGTAACCACCTGGTTGTGCCTTTTTTCAGCAGCTTGTAACAATTGCATGACACTGATAACGTACCTCGTTCGAAAATGTGTTGACCGGCACACCAAAGGCCCTAGCCAAACCAAAATCACCGAGCTTTAACTCTCCCTTTCGGTTGATCAACAGGTTCTGGGGCTTCAGATCACGGTGAAGGACCCTATTCTCGTGACAGAACGCAGTGCCCTTCAAGAGTTGATACATGAAACTGCGAACGGTGACCGGGTCAAGCGCGCCACGATCGCCGTGGGTGTCCATATATTTCTTGAGATCACGGTCGCAGAACTCGAAGATGAGGACGAGTTTTGTCTCCGTATGAATGACATCGTAAAGCCGGACGATGTTGACATGCTTGAGCTCTTTCATGAGAGAGATCTCCCGGATGGCGGTGGATGGGGTGCCTTCTTCGGCATCGAGGTGAATCTCTTTCAGCGCCACAATTTCGTTTGTCGTTCTCGAACGACCCTGAATAGTTGAAGTCAGCGAAAGCCCGACCGCTAACGGAGAGAGAAGAGGCTTACTTTGTAGACCGTAGCATATGTTCCCTCGCCTTCAGCGATGTCAGCTTCAGCTCGTCAACGTTATAGCATATCTTCGCTCACCAAGTTTCTCCAGCTATAGGGATAGATCAGTAGATGCCTGAGGTAAGGAGTTTGTGGGGTACTTGCCTGAACGTAGTTCATCTTGATGAATTTGATATTTTGTAGGCAAAAGAACGGGGAATTGACAAAGAGAGAAAATAAAAAAGAGGTGAATATTTACGTCTCTCGACGCACAACCGAGGGACAATAGGATGTTGGTTGCGGAGAGAAAGTGGTGGTACAAGAGTGGTCGAGTCGACCATGAAGCGCCCCAAGATCTAGTCCGCATTAGGGCGTACGCCCACGTGATATCACTCGAAAGAAATTTTGATTAAGCGCCGTAGCAACTTCCAAGTAACCTTGTTACGACAAACAACAAAAAGTATGTCTGGAGTCTCTGGACCATCCACGAAAAGGGCCAAAAAGGCAGTTGTGGTGAGTACTGTACATGTTCATCGCTGATCTTGTATGTTTCGCAATGATCTACGCATTAGCATGTATCTTACCACCATCTTTATAGGAACCGCCCACACGATACACAGAGGGACCAGCCACAGCCATCCGTTCTGGTGTTGAACTTGGCCAGGATGCTTCCATGGACGACGTACCAAATGCCGACATCGACGGCGAGTTAGATGTGAACGTGGCTGAGCTAAGTCTTGGGCAGAGACTAACAGCACTCACCGGCCAAGATCCTGCTCAAGGTGGTTCAGGTTCAGACGGGGAGAATGGCCAGGAAACGTCAGGACCACAATCCAGAGGCTCCGCACCACAAGCTGTACCCGCATCCTCGCTCACTCGCACACTCATACAAGCCCTGCATTCCTCGGACGCAAATTTGTTGGAGACTTGTTTGGCGCATTCGAATGCGACTTTGATTCAAAACACTGTCCGGCGACTACCACCACAACTAGCCGTCTCTCTGATAACGGCATGCGTAGAGCGGTTAGGAAGAGGGAAGGGTATCGGGAGGGGAAAAGGTGGCGGAGCAGGAGCAGGAGCGCAGAGAGGCAGCGGTCTTGTTCGATGGATCCGAGCAGCACTTGTTGTCCACGGTGGACATCTGCTCACCGTGAGTCCTCTTGCATCCAAGGCTTTGCATTATAATAATCTTATGAAATATGCCGCAGATGCCTGACCTTGTAGCTCGCCTCTCCGGGTTGCACGCGACTCTTTCGACGCGTCTTGCGTTACAACAGAGTCTGCTTTCACTAAGCGGTCGTCTGGACATGGTCATTTCACAAATCGAGATGCGTTCTTCTGTTGCGCCTGCACCATTGCCACTACCCAGTAAAAAGAGCCGTAAGGGCAAGAAGAAGAAAAATGCGAAACAGCCCGAGATCTCAAAATATGTGGAGGGACAGAGCAGTGATGACGAGCAGGCTGGTGAAGTGGACGTCGAGGTAGAGAGTGGAGACGATGCGGGAAGTGTGGAAGACATTGAGCTGGGAGGCAGTGACGCGGACGAGGATAGCGAGGATGATGGCGAGGAAGAGGAAGATGATGAAGATGAGGATGAGGACGAGGACGGCGACGAGGGTGGAGGAGTCAAGATGAATGGCTTCATCGACGACGAGGCGGAGGAGTTCAGCGGGGATGAGGACGACGATGAGAGTGATTAGCAGTATTCTTATTGTGCATTAAACACCATGTATCCGCTGTGTTATTTTTCGAATGTTTCAGCTGTGGCGATATCTGCGGTCTTTCGGTCTTCGGCCTTCTGCGTTGCGTCCCAAAACGGCAATCGGGCTAGGAACAGTTCTTCCGCGGTACGGCATCTCATGATGACCGGCTATGTATGCAATATTAATGTCTTCAAGTTGCAGTTGAGTTGCAGTTTTGCGGCGACGAGGACCGCCACTCTGAGCTGACCCACTGTCTCTCTACAACATGGCACCTCTCTCTGGCAAGCCGTGGGGTCTCAAATGGAGGAGCTCTATATGGTTCGTCACCAGTGGTATGTCGTCGGTGCAAAATATCTGTCTCTTTGTACTGACGGGCTGTCTTCTGCTTAGTCGTCACACTCGGTAATACATTCTGGGTCATATTTGCCTAGGTCTTGTAATTGCTCACGACTCATTCGCACAGGCATAACGACCGATCTGCTTGTTTATTCTATGTTAATCCCGGTCTTCCCATTTCGGCTGCAAAAGCTTAATTATAGTGATGTTTCGGGTCTTGTTGGTTGGCTGCTCTTTGCATACGTGAGTCAACTCGTCAGTGCACTGTCTACTCGGTTGAATGTCTTTTTCTGCCTTCAGTCCGCCGGTCTCGTTGCTAGTCAGTCAATCTCATTTTCAGCGATCGATGCATGCTGATGTATCATTCAGCTACTCCGCCAATTGCTTTTCTTTCGGAGAGATACATTAATCGGCAGCATCCGCTACTTCTTGGACAAGTCTTCCTTATGGGTTCACAAGTCTTGCTCATGGAAGCTCCTACATACTGGGTCATGATCCTCGCACGAGTCCTCCAAGGCATCAGCTCCTCAGTCATATGGGTGGTTGGACTAGCAATGCTGTAAGAAGAACCATTAGATATCGTTTGGACTCTGCATCACACCTCTCTAGATGTGACACGGTCCCTGAAGCTGCAATTGGTAGTACGTCGCCGTTTTGCGATCTTCGAAATGCTCATTATCTGATGATAAGGGTTGAACAGCACAACTTGGGATTGCTATGTCCGGCGTGTCACTAGGGTACGTCTCTACATTCCTGCTGGTATTATAGTGATGTTCAATCGGAACGTAAGATTTCTTGTCGGACCCCCTGTTGGTGGTGCTCTGTACGCCACATTCGGTTACAGAGGCCCGTTCATCTTTGGTATCATCGTGACTTTCGTAGATAGCGTCGGGCGACTTTTGATCGTCGAGCGGAAGGATGCCTTGTTATATGATCTGGACAACTGGGCTACAAAAGAAGTACAGTCAACTCATCCCCTTTATACGTCATGGTAGTAACATTTACAGGCCGTCGAGGATGTTAAGAAACAAGATAGCGAACAAACTCTTGAACTTTCGCCCGCGATCGTCCTGACAGAAATTCCGTTATCAAGCCCCAGCACTGCTATTGACGTCGACATAGCGGAGCCGGTTGTTACTCGCACGAACTCACCCAAGGTCCAAGAGGAAAAGATTCATGTTGTAGCTCCTCGACATACTGTGCTTGGAGTGCTAGGGATTTTAATGCGCTCTTCGCGAGCGGTGAGCGCCCTACTCATCACTTTGTTGTTTGGGTGAGTGCTCACCCTGAGATCTTCGCCACTCGCTGACAACGACTCACTCTGATTCTCGTAGAATTATCTACACCTCTCAAGAGCCAACCCTTCCGCTCCATCTACAAGCTATATGGGGATTATCCTCGGCGCGGATTGGTGTCATCTACATCGCAGCCGTTGTACCTACATTAGCCTGTAAGTCTGTCTTCACCTTCATCCTCACAATGTCAATGACGACCTTTTTTCAGCGAGCGTATTCACCGGTTGGGCTACTGATCGCTGGGGTGCAGAATGGCTGACCGTAATGTGCTTTTTGCTGGCTATTCCATGGATCGTCGTCACCATCCTCGAGAAGTCGTTGGCTTTGTTCATCGTCGCGATGGCTTTCCAAAGTGTGTCTCGTGCCTTTGACACGCCATTCCATTACTGACACTCGCGTTGAACAGGCTTGTTCATCACCGGAAATATTTCACCGGTCACTGCGGAGCTGGCTGCCGTTGCGCGACAGTGTGAGGGTCTAGGATGTAAGTCTCCGCTATTATCATTGTCAATTTGGTACCAGTCTCTGACAACATGACTAGATGCACATGTGTATGGGGCTTTCAATTTCTTCTATGGTATAGGATCTGCCCGTGAGTTTTCTCTTCCTTGCTGTTATGGGTGTACAGGTCTTTGACGATTGAGATTCAGTGGGACCCATTATAGGTGGACAGGTAAGCACCGCTACATCTAGTGTTCACACCGTCTTAACCCTCCCAACAGATGTACGATCACCTACATCGAGGATGGATGTCCATCTGCCTGCTCGCTGTAGGTCTGGCCGGTACCTGTATAGTTATGTCCGTTTGCTATACTGGAGATCGCCCACTGCTCAGTAGGTTCTCATATTACGCAAAGAGGGCAGTAGCACCGATGCAGAAAGATAAAATTCATGTTTGAGCTACGAAACGTATACTATATGCAGAGATGTCATGGGCGTCGTATTAGATACAAAGGCGAGAGGGATGAGAGATTAAATAAGAATAGTCTACAATTCTCCAAATGATTGCTAGATTGGTGGGTATCAGTGATCTAAAACAAGATTGATGGCGCACAGTAGACGGATACAACTGGAATAGTAATGTGGTGACAATGAAGATGAGGAGTCGAGTCGTTCAAGTCGGTGGAGAAGGTATTTCTGGTGTAGTCTCTGGTGACGGATCCGTCGATTCCGGAGTCATTTGGTCGCCGAAGGCACCGAGGAGAGACACCAAGTCGGCTGAAGACAGGGTTAATACTAGATATTACGAGAATAAGAAACTTCGCACCCTTTCGAAGAGGCTTGCTTAGGAAAGCGTTCATTCCTGCGCTCAAGCAAAGTTGCTTAGTGGACTCCTGACAGTCGGCGCTCAGGGCAACGACTGCATAAAACAATCAGCATGGACACGCAAAAAATGAGTAGTTACGCACTAGGTAGAGACGCGGAGACCTTTCGTTTGTTTTCCATTACTCGAAGTCGTTTGCACGCCTCGACACCATCGCATATTGGCATATCTACGATCAAAACCAGTGAGAAATGGGTGGTGAAGTAACGCCATGAGTGCTCACGGTGATCGAATAGAGCGACGCTGAAGTAACCGGGCTCGTGAGTTTCCCATTCTGTGAAACGGGTCAGATCAATATTTCGTTCCGGGTAGCACTCAACATACCTGTAAGGGCTTCCTCTCCATTGGATGTGGCCACAACATGAAGATCATATCGTTCCAGCTGCTTCACCAAAAGATTCTGTGCGACCGGATTATCTTCCGCAATCAGAACGTTCCCGTAGAGAGTCCTGTGTATGAGGGTCTCGTCCTTCGCTGGCGCAACTGGAGTCGCTACCGGATGTAGATCGGGATACTTGATGATGACTAACATCTGAAGTAATCTTGCCCTCCGCGGAGGCTTCGTCATCCGGATAACACCAGGGGTATCGCTTCTCAAAGCTGTATGACCCGTCAAAGAGTCGGTCGTGGGCGTATACAGATGTATAAGTTTAGTATCTTTGAAGGGGTTTCCTGAGAGGCTGTGCAAGAAGCGAGCCAGCTCATCGGCGCGATGTTCTGATTGACTATCCAAGATAACGAAATCCAATGTTGAGGTAGGAGCAATTTGATGCAAGAGTCGTTCAGCTTCGTCGATGGTGGGTACTGAAGATACGAGCAGATCACTAAGCATGGTCATCATGAGGGACACTGTGGCGGGGGACTGTGTGACTACCAGCACGCTGGTGGAGGTCGGCGCCATGAGATACCCCTTGTACTTCTCAATCTCTGCCAATGCCTGAAAAGATATGTATCGTCAGCACGGCATAAATCGACAGAATTCGCATACACACCCTTTTCGATTCCTCAGAACTGTGCAGTTTTACGGGAATTGTGAACCAGAACATAGAGCCAACGCCAATTTCGGACTGTACACCGATCGCTCCACCCATCAGCTTGACCAGTTGACGGGAGATCGACAATCCTAATCCAGTCCCGCCAAATCGACGAGTAGAGGAATTATCTGCTTGTTGAAATGGTACAAACAACTGGTCCACATCGCTATTCACCAGCTTTAGTCTATGAATTGTGAATCGTAGGAGCCTCGGACTTACGTGGATGTCAAGCCGATCCCAGTATCCCTTGTTAACGTGGGTCAGATAATAAGTCCAATGAACAAGATGCGCACTCACTGTATGGTGAACTTGAGCTGCACTTCGCCCGGCGGGAATGGTGTGTTTCGATCAACCGAACATGTCACAGTAACGGACCCACGAGCAGTGAACTTCACAGCATTGCCGATTAAATTCATGAGCACTACACACCAAGGGTAAGTCAAAGAGCCCTGCTAGACACGAAAATGGTTACGAACCTTGTCGTATACGAGCATAGTCTGCATTGACCCCTGTAACCCATAATGCGATGATCAGCACTGCGAACCAGTCATTGGAAGTCGCGAACTTACAGGCTGGGACATCGAATTCAATATTGAACGAGAGGTCTAACTTCTTCGCTGCCATAGGAAGGAGTAGCTCCATGCAATCGGCAATCGTATCTTCCACGGCGAATGGTGAGAATTCTAACTTCAAAGCTGCAGTATCGGAACGATGATCAGTCACTCATTGCACTCGAGTGAGTAAGGGGTTCGAACCTGACGCCTCTAATTTGCTGTAGTCAAGAATGGAGTCGATGATCTTGGTGACATGGTCAGGGCTGGTAGTGCGATTTAATAATACAAAATAAGTACCTTCAAAAGCAACTCGCAAGACTGCTTGGCCGTTTGCACTAGAGCACAGGACAAAGGTCAGCATGACAACAAGATCACAGCCGCCGCGCATACCAATTTCTCTTTGACCAGGATTGAGCTCGGTACCGCTCAAAATGTCGAGCAAACCATAGAATGAGCTGCGCAAGAGTCAGCATCACTTCAATACACTTTCCAACACGAAATTACCTGAAGGGAGTGCGAAGCTCATGGCTCATAGAGGCCAAGAAATTACTCTTGATTTTCGTGGCCTTCAACGCGTCCTCTCTGCTTCGTCTGGCCGCCTCCAAGGCGTCCCGTTGGGCTGAAATCATCTTCAAATTCTCCCGAGTACCGGCTTGGACAGAGCGAAAGAGAAGTGCGTTTGCTATGCCTATACTGGCTTGTTCGCATAATAGCGTGAGGATGGTGACGGTATTAGGCGAGAACGTGTATTTCGACGCCAGATAAACCGCTCCAAACGTCTGATTGCGATTGCTCACGATGGGTAGGCATACCACACTACGGTGAGGGCTTTGTCGAGCTTCGGATGAAAATTGAGGTTCAGAAGTCACGTCGTCTAGGTAAATTCGTTCCTTGGTGTTCAACGCTGCAGCAGTATCAGTTCCTGCCACTGTGTCATACAGAATGAGACCACTTACCATGCTGAATGACGGCTCTTTGCAAAGGATCTGCAATCGCTCGCACAGGTACTGGATTTCTAAGCGGAAATGAGTCCTGGCCAATACTAGAAGATATAAAGCGTACTCATGGACTTGACATGGCTCCGGAGATGACATACTGGTGGCGACCGTGTAATCACCAACGTCACGTGCAATGACCACGCAAGTGATTTGACTACCCGAAGATTCTTAAAAAAAAGTCAATTGAAGACCATAGGAACAAGATGCCTCAACGAACCAGTAGCAATCTCTGTGAGCTTCTGAAGAGCCAATGACAGGTTAATGTCACTTGAGATCTCCTTGCTCCACTTCAAGATAGAGCCAAGATCGGCTGCAGTCAAGTTAGCGATTGAATCTTCTTCAGTGGAGAGACCCTTGGTCTGGTTGCATATGTCTTGGGTTTGCATTCCGGAGCTGACAATGACGCTCTCCGTCTGTACAGCTACCTCTGAAGAGAATATGTGCCTCTTCAGAGACAACTGAGAGCGATTGTCGAGGCGAGACGATAGGTTGTTGCTGTGAGGCATAAGATCAACTAGCCCCAATAGTAGAAGCGACAGTTAAAACTTACACAATACCTCGTGCACCCCATTGAGCCTGACGAGAGATACCGCGTCTCTGAAGTTCGCCTCCGAGTCCCTCCACACCACAACGAACGAAATGACATCCTTGCTGTTGTCAGAAACTATTAGGACAGCTCAATGGCGTAGGGTTACTGGGACATACCAGGTATGACGCCCAACCTTCTTCGAGAAGCCAGTCGTTGTTCACGGCGAGTCTGAACAAATATGAGAAGTATAAAGAATAACGGAGGCATGATACTTACTTGACTGCAATGTCGTACAGCTTGAAAGCATCTGAACTATTCACGAGTGAGGCCATCTCAGCATCCTTTGAGAATATATACGAGTGTGAACTTGTTAAAACGCGTAAAATACACGTACCACAATCGCCACCCAGGTACTGTTGTTGACTGCACTCGGAGACAACCACCTAACACGATTTGTCAATAACCACACCAACATCGACATCACACTGAAGTTTGAAATGTACATACTTTCGAATATACGACTGGTTGGTGTCTATCTGCTTCAGATAACGGTTTCGTGTAGCTGGACTTAAGGTATCCTCTCTGATGCAAGCAATCATCGCAAGGCTATGGAAGAACAGTCCGTAGCGGATGTGCCGATGACTATGAAACATTAAGTCACTTTAGGTCGTAAGTCAATGCAACGAACGTACTTGGGATGCTTGTCCCTAGTTGCGTAAACCTCAAATCCAAGTTCGGCGGCGGCATCTATGAAACCCAGGCAAAACAAGCCTACGGTCTTGAACGAGTTGTACCAGTTCATGACCACGGGCAGGTTCCCCGAGCGTACAGCGACTAACGCGAGATATTCGCGCTCGCAGAATGTAGCTGTGTCGAATGCCGTTTCGGGCGAAGTTGCGTCTGTGTATCCAGCCAACGCTCGGATGCAGTTCAGATGTCCTTGTGCGAAAACTGTCATGTCTCCACCGTTTGACCAGAGTGTAACATCAGCCAATGACTATAAGAGAATCAGTGAACATATCGAAAAATAGCATCAAGAAACAATTACCTCGTCGGCTGAAACAACAAGCTCGTTGACTACGTTACACCGTGAGACTGAAGGTCATAACAGAACACTGCATAAAAGACTCACGGTGTTCGCAAATATACAGCTTGATCTGTATCATATGCACACTTGAAAAGCATGTGTATATTCTGAGAAGGAAGATTTGAGTACGATGCTTGAGCGACAATCTGTCGACCAACTAACCTGTCGCCAGAACTCTGGCCGTACTTGAGTGCATCCTCCACACGGGTCAGGTTGGTTCGGATATGAACGTTGTCGTATCCCGATATGAAGGAGACGAACAACAGTAAAGCTCGACTGGTATAAAACTGTCATCATCTGCAACCGGTGCTCAAAAGGGAGGATACTCACCATTTCTCGAAATTGGATCCGTACTGATCAGCTATACGGAGCGCCAATTTACCTAGATCCGCCGAGAACCTGAAAAGCTCTCTGCGTTCCGCAGCGGCTAATTGTGAGAGTCAGAGATGAGAGGCGCGAATGCAAGCATGAGGCCAAAACGAACCTCCAAGTGCCCAGAAGAATCCCAGCGCTGTACCAGGGCAAATCCCAGCTCTAAAAAGACATCAGCTTAACTCACTTCAAGACGATGGTAGATACGTACCTCAGAGCCATTTGAATCGTCTGAGTGAACGTGGGTCTGGTTAGCATGGCAGAGTCAAGGTGTCCACGAGTGAACGCATACCGTCAATCCAATGATGTCTGCGAATCCTTCCCCGGTGCTCCAATATGCATTCGTACCTGTCAGAGACGTGACGTCAATCTCTGGTCTGCATACGCATCATCCTCAGCCGCGCCATAGAAACCAATCTCACCAGCGTCATTCAGCAATTCAATCGCCAGATCGGTTCTAGGATCTCTCGCTCGGGGTATGGACAGGATGTCATCGAACCCAACCGCCAATATCTCATTCTTGACCTGCTCGAACATCATATCCGCCTCGCGCTTCGAAGGCGCCGGGTTCACTTCGACGCCAAGAATTCGTAGGCCAAGAAGGGTATCGCCCAAAGCGTCAGAGTAGTTCCCGCGCATGAAGTTGTTGCGAGAGCGGAGACGGAATATACGGGCTTTGAATTCTGGATCGGTGACATGTTCGAGACATTCTTCGATATATGCCTCGGATGACTTGAAGTCACCCTTCCAAGTGGACAATCTAATGACACAGATTAATTAAGTTCGACGTGACGAAAGGAACGACGTACTCGGCCAATTTGAGATACAGTTCCATTGTCTTCGAGAAAGTCGAATCCCACGGCTTCGAATCTAATAGCGCGTAGGCGTTGGTGTACGACTGCAGCGCGAGCTGAGTGCGTCACAAAAGCGTAAGTACCTCATAGAATGATGTAGTGTGAATACGATGACGTACCTCATGAGCTCCTCGGGCTCGCGCAGAATCACCGGCGTCCAGCAGCAAGTCCAGCAAAACCTCGCGTTTGGTGTTGTCCTTGAGGAGTGGGAGACATCGTTTGGCGTGCTCTGCGATCCGATGTACGTCCGGTACGGATTCATGCAACATCATTAGGATGATCTGGCAGAAGAAAGACATAGTATATCGTGAGTAAGACACCATCAGTGCGCGAAATATGACGAAAGATACAACATACCCTGAATGACATCTTCTGCACTGTCGTTTCTGGCAAGTTCGTAGCCTCGCTCTGTGCAGCTTGCCTATACCGATCATGTGCGAAACTGCACATATCTCTGCCCCTCTGGACCAACCACCCCTCCTGTATAGCAGTCTGGAACCCACGCATGGACCCGCGGGACGTGCCCAAACTACCCTCCCGAATGGAACTCACAGCTTTGGTCACGCTCCACATATCCTGGCCGCCAATGTTATCGTCGTCGGAACTGCTGCCACTTGAGTCTTCCCAGTCCATCATGAGAGTGACTTCGGTCACTTTGAACGTAGCACCAAAGAATGAAGCCCACAGAAGATACTTCCGAGCATCCTCAGGCAACTCTCGTAAGTGATTGACGAGGTAAGACAGATTGTCTGGGTCGGAGACCATCTTCTTGTCTAGTAAACTTGCCTCGATAGCTGCTAGATCATAACTACACACACATTAAGCAAATCAAGATGCAAACCGACAAACAACAAGTTGAGACTCACTCCCAGACATTTCGGTCGTAGTTGAAGATGATGTGTCGCTGCCGCTGCAAAGTGGTCAAGATATTCCTTACGGAAAAGGCGTTACCCTGCGACGCCGCATGGATTAATCTGGACAATTGAGCGGACTCGTCTTTAGTGCGGTGAAGCGTCCGAGCTACGAGAGAGGAGACGGCAGAAATGGTGAGGGCTTCGAGATTGACCCATGTTGCGGAGCGAGCAGAAAACATGGTACGCAGACGTTCAATGAGCTGTCTGAGCAGAACAGGGTCAGATGGGGTTTTGCGGCGAACAAAGTAAGTCACTCACGGCTTGTCGGTTCGCACAGTGACGAACATCAGCTGCGAAAAAAATTGTGAGCGGAATCAATATCGACGCAAACTCTCTACTCACCATCCGACTCCGTGAATTCGCCAAAGCATTGATCAAGTCCAATGACGAATCACTCGCTTCGTGCAGATCGTCCAAAAACAGTGCGAATAGTCTTGTCTCCGCCAGAACCGTGAACACGCCTTCTACTAAGCTCTGAAACCTTGCTCGGAGTTCATGTGTGTCCAGCGCCATCTCGGGCATATTGATACTAATGTCGAAGAGGCTGAGGATGTCTTGAAGCTCAGGCGCACCTTCGTACAGAAGGGGGACATTCTGCAGTTGCGGCCCTAGTCGCGCGCGAAGAGCATTGACGAAGCGGTGTAGATCGGTGTGAAAGACGATAAGTTGTCGAAGGACAGAAGATAGACACGCGAGCTGTGACGCGGATTTGTCAGGTGGATATAAAACATAGCAATGTCAGCAGAGACATACTAGGGATGCGAACGGTGCCGCTTCCGTTTCTTGGAATCGTGCTTGACCCCAAAGACCATGTGCTACGAAGAGTCAGTCTCACTGTCACATTCTCAACAGCCTTGACGCGAAAGACTTACACCTCCACTTCGCTTGATTGGCCAAAACAAGAGAGCTCTTGCCCGCTCTGTAAATGTGAGTTGAAGTAGCAAAAGTAAGGATACGCGGCAAGGTGCTCACCCAGGTGGACCTGTGATGACGACTGCGTGCGTCCTATGTCTCCGTGGACTTGGCCCGAATGCCGCCCTCCTCAACCCGTCGCTACTCGACACCCCTGGACTCGAGCTCAACGCCGCCGTACTATCCCTGAGCGCATTCGTTCTGGGACTACTGCTCGTTCCTACTTCCTTATCCGCAGTTGTACTTGAGCCAGCCGTGGGAGGACCCATGCTACTCGGTGGTGTCGCGCTATTGGATGCAGACACCCCTGTGAGATTCCCGTTGATGCTCATATTCACGCTCACATCCATCCCGTTGGAGAACGTTGAGACTGGCGTCATGGAACCGGTCGGCATTGTTGCAGTTGGGGTAGCGAGTCCTGCGCCGATACTGGAGTCGGTCATACTGATGACGGGGCTCCCAACGGGCAAGCTTTCGCTTGCAGAGGGTGGAGCGACCGGTGGATGGAGTGACGCATCTGACTTGGAGCTCATACTCTCTGAGCGAGCGTCATCGTTGGTTGCACCTGTACTTGCTTGTGATTGAGAACTCTGCGACGAGTCAAGGACAATCGAGCCATTGGAGGTTCCTAGATGTCGAGAGTAAGACGTTGAGGTGTGTCGGATGACATTCCGTATAGTTTCCAGCTCTTTCTCCCGCCCAAACTGCAACAGCAGTCAGTAAGCGAACTCCGAGATATATTGATAGGCAGCAACAACGTACTAGGGGCGAAGGAATCGTGAATTCCTATTGCATTCTCATTAATTGGGAAACTTGGAAGTAATTGGGTTACATACCTCAAACCTGTCTTGTGTCGCGATGTCGAAATAGGGTATTAGCGCTTGTGATTCATCGGGTGCCAAAGTGACTGCGTTCAGTAATCGTCGTTGACATTCCATCAAATCTGCCGAAAGACCGTGCGCGCTCTGATATCTTGCATCTGGATTCTTGGCCAATAACTAGTACTCAGTTGCATCAGCAGCGGCCTGTTACTCCGAGGATTTGAGACACTTACTTTATCAATAATCAACGCCAGAACTTGTGGAATGTCTCGTCTGACTTCGTGCACAGGCATAGGTCTCTTCTGGACAATCGCGTGCAACAGCTCCAGCGGACCGCCTTCGAACGGCATCGTCCCTCGGCCAACAAGCAGTGTCCAAAACAACACTCCCAGAGAATACAAGTCCGTCCGGTGGTCCTCCGTCAATGCTTCCATACTTCCTGTTTGTTCCGGCGCTGTGAAGTACACGTTATGAATACTGACTGTTGAGAGAGACCGAGGGATGAATCTCACCTAAGTAGCACAAAGACTCCTTGACTTTCAATTTCTTGGACTCGTCGAAGGCGTCAGAACGCAACACGAAAGCAGACGGGACACCGAATTGTTCCAATGACACAGCTCGGTTCCCGAAGTGGACAAGTCGCACTAGGCCACTGTGTGCATTTAGATGGAACGCGTTGGTACGCACTAGAGCAAGAAATATTAGTATGGGGAGGGGACCGAACAGGTTACGTGCTGAGCATACCTTCGCGATGCACGATACCCGATCTAGACAAATACACGATCAACTAATGCGAGGGAAACCATGGGAAGCCACCACGTACCTGTGCATCATCTCCAGACATCTTGTCGCTTGTATAGCAAACCTAGTGGAAGCACCGTTAGACCAAGCCAGCGTGAGTCGAGGATGGACACATACTCTAAGAAAGACGCCAGATCCATGATATCCATAGGATCCATCTCCTCAATGTACTCTGGCTCTTCAATACCCATCATGTAGATGTCTGCATGGGAGCTAGACGGACGTGTGCGTGACACATCCGCCAGTAGTAGAGGGTTGACTTTCGCCGGGGGGAAGTACCGGCCAAGCAGATTGAGACCAGGGTGTGCGAGCAAGAGAACAATACAGTCTCCGTTGGACTTTGGGATCGAGAAGAACTCAAGCATGCGGAGGGAGATGTTGGCGGATTCAGGTGCTTCCGACATGCGTTCGAGGCTAGACAAAATACGAGTTTATGAACGGTGGGTGGGGCAGAAGTCGGAAATGTGACGCACATATGTGCTTCTCGCTCAAGGATCATGGATGCATTGGAATGCGCGGGCGCGATTTTTGCGAGGACATTTGAACCATCCTTGAGGCTCATGCCCTCGGCAAGGAGAGTCATACTCCCGGTGTCGTCCCATGCTGCTACCTAAACGGAAAGATGTCTGAGATTCAAGGCATATAGTGCTGTTATGAGTAGTTGGGGACATACCCTGTCAAAAGTATATCCAGGGACAGATAGAATGGATTCCCGAAAGTAGAGCGTCGGGAGGATGGGTTGATTGTATTTGCGTCGGATGGGCATGTTCGCGACGGTTGATTAAGGACTTGACGAGTGAAGTAAAGGAGAACGACGACCGCTGAAAGGGACGGACCGATGTGCAGCAAGACGGGGTGGTTTCAGAGACGGAAGAGGGAGAACTTGAACATAAACAGGCCGAATTCGGAAGGATAGATCGGGAATGCACTAGTATTGTATATCGAGCGGTAGGAAGCAAATGACGAGCGTGACCAACGTTGTGGAGAAGAGGCTGGTACACGGAGAATAGCTGGCCGTCGCTGTCGTGAAGATCGTCGCCGTCGTGGGGAGTCGTGGCACACTAGCAAGTGTAATCTAATCTAGATTTTGGTGGTCAGATCGACTGCCGGGCAACAGTAACAATGTGATGGAAAACTTGTCATGATCAAACTCATGGAAACCAGATCACAGGAGCTCGAACTGTTACTCGAGTTTTCAACGCCGAAAATGCGCGCAGACCCTCAAAACCATCCTCTTCCTGTATTCGATCACTTCCTCAATCCAGACGACCCTGCTGTCACTTTTGTCGTCTTTCCATTTCTTTGTCGGTTCGTGGCTATTATCGACGCTGAGAACTGATGACACTGTCATGGATTACCTGGAGCAAGTTGCAGACGTGATTCGACCTTCTTTAAGGGCTCACCACAGGCTATCGTCTGCTTCCACAGGGACTTCATTTCTTTCACACTCATGGTGTATCAAGTGTGTGAGTATCATCCTCGCCGATGCTGCTCGTATCCACCCTGCATTAGAAAAATGGCTAATGACACCCGTACCAGGCTCCCAAGAGGAACGGAGCTCACGCGTCCAGTCCTGGTGGACGCGAGGCACATGGCTTCCACCCTGCAGATCTTTTCAGGTCTCCTGATGGCGGGCGCAACATGGTGCGCATCTTGGAGTTAGGGGCGGAGTGCAAAGTCAAATACTAGTACATCAGCCATCTCCGAGCGACACGCCTCAAGAGAGTTTTCTCGGAAAGAGGTCTTCGGTGTGGCCGTCGGAAAAGAGACAATCAGAGTGCCCATTCAAAGGTAGCAAGACCGTCGAAGTTACGCAGGGGATGAAGGACGCGTACGACATGCATGCCTACGCAGAAGTCCTAAACGAGCGTCGATTCGTGCATGTAGAATAAATACTTCGTCCCCAAATTGGCTGATCATGAGTCTGTCCGCGTTATTTTTCAGGCGTGCTCCTGGTTCGGAGGCTTGCGAACTTTCATTGATGAAATGGTGGCGATGACGGCGATGCCAGATTCAGGAACAGTAGTCCTTCATGAGGTGCGCGAGGCTCGTAAGATGAATGCCCAATGCTGGTTTCGGTGGGGACGGTGGTAGTTGCTGCGTGCTCGGGCTTTGAAGTGGTTCCTTTCATATGAAAGGTTGCCAAGGATTTACAGTGTCATTTAGTTTCTTGTAGTCTCTTAGTAGGCCACTGATACAATATTAATACATGTCCTTCTTCGGCGCGACACGACGGATGGCATGCATGATGCAGCTGAACAATGACCTCCCACCACCATCTCCAACCAATCACTAACTTACGACGACGGACGCGCATGAGCCTCGACTTTCAAGTTCACTGACGCAAAAACAGGGAGAAGGATGCGTATCGTAGTATATGGTACTAACTCAGTCTCAGACACAAAATATAATCTACCGCAACAAACAGGCATTATCAACGCAGAAACACACAACGAAAGAACGATCCCCAGCAAACTCGCTTTTCAACCCTGCGTCATTTACGAGGTCACTGTACACAACCATCAAAGTCAGTCCACGTTTTATCACGGGCACAATAAAAGCTGTCACTTACTGTAGCTTGTGGGGTCAATGTGATCTGGCAACTCAGGCACAGCTACCTCGAACCGTGACTGGATCGCCGACATCACTTGCTGGTCACTCTCCGACGACTGGAAAGTGATCGCGAGACCCTTTGTACCGAAACGACCAGCACGACTGCAGATACTCTTGTCAGTCTCGAGAGTGTTCAGGGGAAATATGGGTACTCACCCAACGCGATGGAGGTAGCTNTCCGCATCAGGAGGGCAATCGTAGTTGACGACGATGTTAACTCGTTCGACATCGATACCACGACCGAAGATATCCGTCGCAACCAGGATACGTTTCTCGAACGCCTTGAATGCAGTATAACGGGCGATACTGNAAAGAAGCATCAATACCATATGCCTCTATCCAAAGAGGGAGGCCCTTACCGCTCTTCCTGCGCGAGACCAGAATGGATGCTGATACTCGGGAAGCCGCACGACACCAAGAGCTTGTCAAGTTCAACAGCACGAGCNACTGATTTGACNAAAATGACGACCTACCCAATGAGAAGTTAGAGATGGAAAGGTAGTCATGGGAGGTGTTGACATACTTGATTGAACTCTANTGCGTCCAACAACTCATTCAGTTTCCTGTTCTTGCCTACTTCCTCGAGCTTGACGTAATGCTGCTGCAAGCCGTGCAGCGTCAATTTTGTCTCGTCGTCCACGAAGATTTCGAGAGGCTACAACGAAGANACAATCAGCTTTATCACCACGATGCAGACCAACGTCTACTTACGTTGGCCATGAACTTCTTGCACGTAATTCGGATCTCCTTGGCCAANGTTGCGCTGAACATCATGACTTGCTTATGGTGAGGTGTCGCCCGGAAGATTTCTTGGACATCGCGGCGCATGTCTAGTGCAGAAGGGNAGAGATGGCGCAAAGCGTGAGATCGACAGCCGACAACAAGAGTAACCAAAAAGGTCAAAAAAGGAAAACACGAGCAGAAGAATGAACGAAGAGGAGGGTGGTGTCCGCAGAACGAGCTGTGTTCGCTGTTCTCCTATCTTCCACGAGCGAAGGCCGAGTCGATCTTGCAAAAAGTCATCAACACGTCTCTGATCTGTCGTTCCTTCCTCTAGTTCTTCCTCATCCGCAACAAACGTCGAGACCCGGTTCTTCCAGCGAACGAAGCAAATTTGCCCCCACGCCAAAGCAGCGAAACGCAAGGATGTGGACAGGCAGGCGACGACAACTTTATGGAAGAGAGACGACCACCGCAAGGAGAGAGCCACCCGGCAGAAAATATCGCGGTAGCGTAAGCGAGAGGTAGTGTGCGGCCGAAAGCTTGAGATATTGGGTATGACGGATGACTGAACTAACCAAGCTGCTCCAGCATCTTATCGCACTCGTCCAGAACGAAATGTTTGACTTTGCCGGCCTCCAGGACCTTGTCTCGGATCAATGCGTTGAGTCGTCCGGGTGTTGCAACAACGATATGAGGGCACTTGGCCTTATCACGGAGGAGCTCGGCATCCTTTGCGACGGGGGTTCCGCCGTAGAAGGTCGCAACACGTACGTCAGGCATGTACTTGGCGAAACGCGTGTACTCGTTTTTAATCTGGAAAGCGAGTTCACGGGTATGGCACAATACGAGCACGGAAACCTCTCCATTGACAGGCTCGAGTTGCTGGAGCGTCGCCAAGACAAAGACGGCAGTTTTACCATGACCAGACTTCGCCTGGCAGAGAACATCCATACCAAGCACTGCCTGAGGAATGCACTCCTGCTGAACTATAAATAATCGTGAGTACTTCATCCACATGACTTTCGTTATGTGACAACTTTACCTTCGGACGGGTGCTCGAAACCGAGATCACTAATGGCACGCAGCAACTCGGGCTTCAACAAGAAATCCCTGTTGACGAGTTTTCTTTAGACTCGCGCGTCTTGATACATGCATGACTACACATACCTGAATCCAGTTGAGTGAATCCCTGAGAAATTCTTCTTGTCTTTCTCGCCCTCACCGTCGGCGGCAGGCGCTGAGGCTGCTGGCACGCCGTGGGTGGTTGACGCCGCTGCTGCACCGTTGGCGACAACGTCGTGCTCGTCCTCGTAGTCAATAAGTTCCTCGTTGTCGTGTGCGCTCATGATGGAAGATGAATGTGTTGAAAGGTGTCGGGGAAAAGAGAGAAAAGGCCAGATAAAGAAACTCAGGTTGGACTCAGGAGGTGGATGGAGGTGAAAGAGAAAAAGGAACGCGCGACGTAGACGCGTGGAAACCCAACTACGCCTCCGCTTCTCCGCCGTAATCCCCGTTTGCCGGCCGGTCCCGCATCTCCACGGAGGTTGCCTGCCGGCTCCCCGGAAGCCAGCCTACATTGTGTGTCGGCCGATTTCGGCCTACTTTCGGACACAGCGCGCTCTTATTAAAGTCAAGTTAAACTTCTACAGTCGTTAACCCTGGCTGCAGCTGCTGGGCAAGAAGGCACGCACCGCAGGCATTGGGAGTTCGACATCCTGCAACATGCCTGACACAAAATACCCTTTCTGGTGAGCTCGTCGTATCCTGTGTTTGTCTACCGAAGTGGTCCTGACGACAGGCTAATCAGGTTGGGAGGTCAGAATAACTTTCCGTGTCTACGTTGCTTGCTTGCTGACGCGGTCATGCTTGTGAAGGTGTGGGGGCTTCTGGTGAGTACAACAAGTACTATCTTAATACCAAAACTAATAGCACGCAATACGTAGCTGCTGCAGTATGCACGCATCCTCTAGATCTGACCAAAGTGTATGTGAGCATCCGGATGATCGTCCATGCCCTCGCGCTGACGACCATCTGTCCACAGTCGAATGCAGACACTTGCACATTCAGATGTTAAACCACCATCAATGTTCTCAGTCATTCGTTACTCGATCTCACATTCAGGCTTTCGGAGTCTGTACACCGGTCTTTCCGCCTCCATCTTCCGTCAGATGACCTACTCCTTGGTTCGTTTGGGAAGCTATGAGAATATTAAGGCAACCATCACCGAGAATGGTCCTGCATCCTCAGGTAAACTATTACTAGCTGCCATGCTCGCCGGTGCCCTGGGCGGTATTGCGGGAAATCCTGCCGGTACGTCTTGATTCCGCGATGTATTATGGCGGGAAAGTAATTTCGGTGCATAGACATACTGTTGGTGCGCATGACGAGCGATATCACGCGTCCGCCAGAGCAGCAGTATAGATATTCAAACGCGCTACATGGTCTCATCAGTCTCATTAAGAGCGAAGGTATCCAAGGCCTGATGAGGGGTCTCGGTACAAACACGGTCAGTCACCACCAGGTGCTTCTGTCGTTCAGTGTCTCATACATTTTTCTAGACGCGAGCTGTTCTCATGAATGTGTGTCCCATTCAATCTCACGTGTCCGCATTATTGACTAGTTATAGGGTTCGCAGGTCGGCTCGTAAGTCTATCTGTCCCAAATATGTGGGTCTTTCTTAGATGACCTTTGTTCGAACAGTTATGACTTTTTCAAAACAAACCTGTTGGCCAGACCGATTCCTCTGCTAAATTATCAGCTGCGCGACAACCTATACTGCCATGTCATTTCTAGCGTCCTTGCTGGGACCGTTGCGACGAGTGGGTGCATTTTTTCCTACTGAATTTTATCTCGGGCCTGAACGAACGCTATGCAGCTGTCTGCGCACCAGCAGACGTTCTCAGGTCTCGAGTCATGTCGGCATCAGGGAACGCTAGTCTAGTTGAGATCACCAGGGAGGCATTACAGAAGGAAGGACCTAGATTCCTTTTCAAAGGATGGACGCCAGCGTTTATTCGCCTTGCACCGAACACAGTACTCATGTTTGTGTTCTACGAGGTACGTAACGCCTTTGTATAGGAGACTCAGCGTTGACTGTCTGCTCTAGCAATTGAAGAAAGGCTGGCGTTCATTCCGCGCTTGATGAACCACCGTGGTTGTCGCGAGGAATCCCATACGTGAGGGCGTGCAGTAGATCCCCATTTCAGAGGTGTGGACTATGACTTTCTTTTCACTGGTTTCGTTGTGGGCTGTCTTTAGATGTCAACTCTAACTTACACCACCTGCAAAGTATGCTTGTCATCCTTAGACTACGATCTATCATTATCCGACCACCTTCACATGTTTTCTCTGTCACCACACAATAGAAACTAGCAACCATTTCGCACATTTAAGTTATAACTTGACATACATGTAATACCTATCCCTACTCAATGGATGTGCTCACTTTGAGTATTTGAGACGGTGGACCAGTTGTACCTGTGACGAGATCCTCGATGCACAAATACTTATGGCATTCGGAGTGGAGATTCGGTTGCTATGAACTAGTATGAAGACATACATATAAGTTAGCGTACACCGGTAAGTAGTAGCAAATAACTATCTTGAACTTGCCAGTCGTTTCCGTTCGAATTCTCTCGAAAGTTTGCCAAACTTGAACTTGACCGTGACTCGCGTTGGGCGTCTACTGATCGACTGGTAGGACTTGGGGAAGTTATAGCTCACGCTTCACGTTCACTTCTCTGAACTTGCTCTGGACCTTTTCGAACGCGATGGAAGCATTTCATCTGTTGACTCGCGGCGGAGCAACCTTCAACAAGAAAAGATTTGAGAACGACGTACAACTCTTCAATGTGAGTTATGTTGGTTGAGCCTTGCACACTTTGTTCTAACGGAAGAAACAGAAGTCGAAAAAGCCAACGGCTGGTAGCAGAACTTCACAAGATTCGGAACTCCCTGCAGAGCTTGACTTCTTCAAGTACGCTCAAGCTGGTCCGTCGAAACGAAAAGCAGATCCAAAGAAAGGTCCGACCGCAAAGAGACAGAAGACTGAGGCGAGCGACTCCGAAGAGGAAGATGTGGAGCAGGCAGCGCCGCTCATGGGTGGACACCGTGTAACAGTGAAGGGGAAAGACGTTCCAGAAGTTGCGGAAACTTTCAAAAGTCTCCAATCCAGGTATGACTTGAGCTCGCTGCTATTGAGCAATCTGGAGAAGAGCGGGTATCACCAGCCAACTGGAATTCAAGCGCATGGCATTCCAATATTACTAGAGGTGAGTTTCTCAACATCACGTTCCCTTTTATGTATCTATAACATGTTTCCCGCAGGATCGTGACCTAGTCGCCATCTCGCCCACCGGTACCGGAAAGACGTTGTCCTACCTCTTACCCATCATGTCCTCGCTCTCTGCTCCCGCTTCGTCTTCCAAACAGGATACTGGAAAAGGTGTTCGCGCTCTTGTTCTCGCACCCACCCGAGAGTTATCACATCAAATCCATAACGAATGCCTGAAACTCGCTCAAGGGCGGAAATGGAAGATTGTTCTGTTCAGTAAAGCGACGGCCGGCAACTTGAACGACGAAAACGTACGGGACAAAGTAGGCGAGTCGATTTGAACGAGACCATCTTTGTCCGTTTGCTGAATATCCGTGTAGATATCATTATCAGTACACCTCTGCGTCTAGTTGCAGCGATGCAGTCAAGTCAAGTAGCGTTGGACAAGTAAGTATACTGTTGCACTTACTAGTCTCAATCTGATGCGTTACTATAGTGTCCAACATATCGTTCTGGATGAAGCGGATCGCATGCTCGACTCAGAATTCCTGTTTCAAGTGCAAGAAGTCATCGCTGCATGCAGCCATTCTAACGTCCAGAAAGCTGTGTTCAGCGCGACACTACCGTCCGGCGTAGAAAAGATTGCCCTGGATATGCTGGACAACCCTATACGACTAGTGGTTGGATTGAAGTGAGTCTCGATCGGTCGTCCTCAAGCACGAGTGATTCTGATGTTCCGATCCCCTGCAGGGATACTCCGCTCCCACTTATTGCTCAGTCGCTCAAGTACGTTGCCGATGACGCGTCCAAAGTGCCAACGCTTCTGCAGTACCTCTCTCAACCATACAATCCACCTGTGCTTATATTTGTTTCGACACAAGACCGTGCGACGTCTTTGGCGGAGGAACTGATTATCAACGGAACTCAGAATGTAGATCATCTGCATGCAGGCATGACCAAGAAAGAGAGGGACGACGCGATCAGTAGGATGAGGCAAGGCCTCAGCTGGGTCATGGTATGCACAGAAGTCATGGCGCGAGGCATGGATTTCAAGGGTGTGCGCGAGGTCATCAACTATGACTTTCCGCAGAGTGTACAAAGCTACGTCCATCGAATCGGTGAGCCTGTCCGTTCTGCGCTTGGACTGGCTACTGAGGGTCGATTTCAGGTCGCACTGGACGTATGGGTCGTGAGGGTAAAGCGGTCACTTTTTTCACTGATGAAGATGGTCCATTCTTGAAAACGTATGTGACCCGTCCTTCGTATCCTCCGTTTCTGACCAATCATTTCCAGAATCGCGAATGTTCTACTACAATCTGGCTCATCTGTTCCAGAGTGGATGACCAAGCTACCAAAGCCTTCGAAGATGAAACGCAAGCAGATGGGTAAGGTCAAGCGACCAGAGCATGTACAGGCAGCCCAGCGACTCGGACGCTCGGATGCCTTGAAGAAGAGGTACGTGCAAACTCCGTGTATTCCTCGTTGTGTGTTCTGATGTCGGATGATAACTTACAGGGACATGATTGCTGGGTCAAAGCGTAGAAAGGAGAAAGAGACGGAACCAGTCAGTGTTTTCAGCAGCGGGGCGCACGAGGGAGAGGAGGGTGACTCAAACTGACTCGACGAGATGCCTTGTTAGAGATCCCTGGGATAGCTGACTGTATTCCCGTTTCCTGCCCCCTTGACTTAGTCTGATATTGCATGCAGGCTTCCAGCACATACGAGTGGCTCAGCCATGAAGGATACATACGCATATGCGAGTCCATCCGATCGCATCTCCTCGTCGCCAAAAATCAAAACCATCGACCCAGCGCGCCGTGATCGAGATATATCAAGCATCCGATTTCATGTTCTGGGCCGAAGTAGTGCTTTGTCCAGTTTATTCATTATCGGAAGCGCAGCTGTGCAACACTCGTGAGCGTATGGGAATATAGCCCTGCTTTATTACCACATCATGGTCTCCTCGGTTTGTCCGGTCATGATGTGCTACTCAGAAGAGGCCGGCAACAGTTTGGTCTGATTTCTTCCGGTCCTCGTGTAAGTAATATCTCACTACATCAATCATTCTAGGACTTTTGGGCTACTCTTAGGAATGCGTTACATTGCGGGGAATCTTGAGTGTCGTTCGAGAGATGACTTCCAGTGCACGAATTTCGCAGTACGTCTTTTTCTCTCATGGAGGATTTGCGATTGACCGCGTCCGGAAGGCAGCGGTGGTGAACAATAAATTGTAGACCAATGGGTCGAGTCAAGGTCAAGCACCGCTGAGCGCTTAGTCGTAAGTGATTCCCGACCACGCAATCTGCCGCGGAGGGTCTGTTTGAGCCACTCCTAGATCTGGATAAAAAGTCAGACATGGTTTTGTCTCCAATGCTCAGGCCCGTCACGCTTCTGCTCAAATGAAGGCCGATGCTCTGGCAACCGTTCTCAAACCGCCTCATGGAAGCCACGAAGTGATAATAAAGCAGGGCTAAAGGCCCACACTCATAATCCAGTTTGGGATACGCTTTGGATACGGTATGGATACTGATTATGTGTGCATCTTCCGTTGCATTCAAAAGCCGTGGTCGAGCATGAGGGGGGCAGAACAAAGGCTTTCCCCGCTCTTGCTCGAACTCGCCTCTACACACTGTTGAGCGTTGACCTTCTCCACATTCACCATGCCAGCCATCCGTAACCTGGACATTCGTCGTTCTCGCCGTCTCTCTAGGCTGCCACCTCGTGCTGAAATCAGTGAGTTGTGATGATTACCTTTGCATTGACCTGTAGCTGAGACACACTAGGCAACGAAGACTACGATGCGGACGAGATCCAGCTTCTCTGTGCAGCGAATGAGCGTCCAGCCGCTGGTTCTGAACAACTTTCTTCTTCCCTCGCGGCAGATCTGCCAGCTATCGACACTTCAGAAATTTCCACTACTGCTCCTCCATCACCAGCATTTCTTGCTCTTCAGTCGTCTTCTCATTCGCGCAAGAAGAACCCCGATCGCGTTCCCCGTCCGGCCAACGCATTCATGTGCTACCGTTCCGCCTTTTGCTTGAAGGAGAAGCAGAAGGTGGACGCCGAACGCGATCACCGCAGGATCAGCTGCATCGCGGCCCAGAAGTGGCGCGGCCTCTCAGAGAAGCAGCGTGCTCCTTACAAGCTTCTCGCCGAAGAAGTCAAACGTCGTCACGCCGAGAAGTATCCTGGGTACAAGTTTTCGCCGGGGTATAAGAAGGCGAGGGCGACGGTCACTGTCAGATCTGACCGCCGGAACCCATGCAAGCCGGAGCTTGTGTCTCCACTGCTGGAGGTTGAAAGCGTTGAGCCTGAGCGCGTGGAACGTGTTATCAAGGAGGAGATGGACGTGGACTTCTTTGCAGCTCCTGTTCTCCAGTCTTTGCGCCCAGCAGCGAGACAGCGTAAGGGGCGCAAGCAACCTTACAAGCCGCGTCGTGTTCCCAAGGCCAAGGCCTATCCTCCCAATCCAGTCATTTACGAGCCCGTCTTTACCATCAACCAGGCTATGCCTACCCTCGACCAGGAAGAGCTCATCGTGGACCCCACCGTCAGCCTGGCGGAATCTACTGTGGATCAAGCGGAAGTCGACTACGTTCCGACACATGAGATCCCTCCATTGGACCTCAACTCGTCGGGAAGAGAGCCCAAGGTATGTCGACAGACTATCTCTTGATGCTGTCATGCTGATTGTACTACCCTCCACAGACAGAGTTGAAGCTAGAGCCCACGTTTCCGGGAAAAAGCAATGCGTACTACCACGCCGGATTCATGAGCAAGAAGTTCATGCCAGGACCTTCCACCATGCTTTCTCGATCCGACGAGCGCCCCGACGTGATGCTGTCTCCTCAACCCCCATGGTACGCTTCGCCCCTTCTCGACCCATCCCATCCCGACGTCGCGTCGTCTCCCCAGTCTTCCTGGTATTCTTCGCCTGGAACGCCTGTATTCACCAACCTCGATCCATTCTCCACACTGCCGAGAGCCTTTGGTGAAGGAGACGACGACGAGTACACCCAAATGAGGTACCAGCTGCTCTGTGGCGGTCGATCTCACGACGCCGTCGACCCTTTGGACACCTCCGGCGGCGAGTTCAGCGAGTGGCTGGTTGATCCTGCGGACTTGTAAACGTTGAACGTTGAGGAGTCTCCATCTTCCGATCATGTTCCCCATTTCATGCTATCGACCCACTTTGATATTCGTTTTCATTTTCTCACAAGTAGCTTTCCATCATCCGTCTATCTTGCCGTCTCCAATCAACACCACTACTCATAACGTCCTGTGTCCTCTGTACAATGCGTCTTCTCAAGGTGTAGCCCAATTTATTGACATGTACTGTATGCTGTATGTCTGACACTAGAACCAAATCAACAAACTAAGTTATTGCTCGTTCGAACGTCATGTCGTGTCGTCACTTGTCTTCGCTTTCTTTGGTACGTGGGATGAATCCGCGCCGCCACCCCGTTTCGTCTTGACTTTTGGCTGACGTGCGCTGCTAGAGGGTGCGGAGGATACCACGATAGTACCGGAGGCCTGCTCAGCACACAACCATTCTTCGCACTCAGCCTTTGTGCCGTGTGGATGCTCCAGCTCCCAGACAGTCACTCGAGAGAGCACGTCGGTCATCCAAGGGCCTGGCCTCTCTGCGTTGAGAATTCGGACTACCTCGTGACCCTGGAGAAAATGTAAGCGGTATGTGGCATGTCTCATGGGAAAACTCACGTCGAGGATGGTCTTCGCTTCAACTGTTGAGAGTAGGTCTAGTGCTTCCGCGCGCGAAACGAACGCGTTATACGCGTCAACACGGCCGACAGCTTTCTCGACTGTAGAGAGTGCACGAATTCAGATCAGTATTCGTTCCCGTCGCCAGAGAAATATACACACCGTCGAAATTGTCTGTCTGAGGATCCCACAGAGGTACAAGTTCACATACCAAAGAGAACAGGAGCGAGGAGGACCAGTGTGAGCCAGTATGAGGATTGTGAACACGCTTGTCCTTTAGTAGCAGACCTATGGGCGCGACATACTCAGCAGCTGACGACTAGAGATAAAGGTTGTTCGTACCTATTGACACTCTCTCTCTTTGTGATCCTATGTGTGCCTCAATGGTCGGTGGTAGAAGGTCTGCACCAGCGAACAAGATGGGTATACCGTCCAGGTAGTGGTTTTGTGACCCGAGCTTCGTGCTCTCTCGAATTGCGGCGTCCACTGCCGGCAGTATCTTCTTCTTCCTGTCCTGATATGTGATGCCATGGAATGGGCGTAGGGCGCACGCAAGGTAGAGCCTTGCTCGGGCTCCTTTTTCCGAGATAGCACCCTTCAGGAGAGGGTGGAGAGGAGGTAGCGAGTCACTGGATGTTTCCGTCAAGACATGGAGGATTGAGGCTGCTGCAAATGCAATATGTGATGGTGCTGGAGGGGAGGACAGTTCTGTGGTCACGGTGTTCGGAATGTGGAATATCGCATCGTAGAGGGATAGATCGTGTATCAAACGAACAGCTCGGAGGGGATCGCGACCTAACGCGAATAACTTAGTATTGATCGTTGAATGGTATTCTATACTCACCTTTCATCATTTTGTCAATTTCTTCGCCAACACGCTCTCTGCTTATTTTGTGTCTCAAAGCATCCTGAAATCAAATGGTAAGCTCTTGAACATACGTGATGGGACGCCGACTGACTTGAATTTCTGGATCTTTCATGGATGTCTCCAATAACGACTCCAACTCGAAGCCAAACCTGCTAGCAAAGCGGATGCATCTGAGGACCCTGAGTGGATCGTCCATGAACGTCTCTCTTGGGGGCAACGGCGTCCGTATAACTCCAGCTTTGAGATCTGTCATGCCCTACTATATCAATTGAGCGGAGTCGACAGATACGAAGCATGCGCCGCGTGCCTTCTGAGTAAAATCCTCGACCAATCGCGAATGCACATTATAGAAAAGAGAATTGATTGTAATGTCTCGCCGCAATGCATCTTGCAATGGTGTCCCAAATGCCTATCAATTCGCAGAAGAACCAGTCAATTCGTTTGAGCGTGAGTAGAGTATGTCCAGTACTTACGACTTGCGTTGGTATGCGACTGTCTTCTGCGTACTCCTCGGACCGTAGGTTCACAAAGTCCAGCTCCAAACCAAGGATAGTTGTTCGAGCGGTTTCAAGATGCTTTGAACGGTCAGGGTTGCTTTCAATCTTGGCTATCTTTTCGACTTCGATCTTCTTGACGTTGGCACAGAACTCGACAAGATTCTCAGCGAACGGCATGCCCATTATCGAGTCAAGTGCAATATCAATATCATTACTAGGAGATCCCAACAACTGGTGGATACATGATCGTCATGAGATATAGCCCAGACGAGGAGACGATACGTAGATATTGACCTTGTCCCTCACCCAACCACCTGCTACCCTACAGGTCGTCTCTGAGCCCTTCGCGGTCTTCATCCACTGAGAGCACTCGTCCAGTAGAGTGCAGAGATCACTCTCGACATCCGTGAGCTGTACGTGAGCATTGTCGGGGAGATATATCCTCGAGTGCGTCCTGGCTTGGAACGATATGGTACGAGCCATGATGGAGATGTGCCGTCTGGATATGAAACGACGGATGAGCATGGACCTCGACTCTACCAGGTGAGTTAAGAAATTCTTGAGGTGAGACGAACCGAACCGTTCGGAACTTGCCGTGAACTCATGTTTAATGCTTCTCCGCCTGTGTCTGCTACTCTACTCCTTCTTGCGTTTCTCCTCCTCGTCGCCCATTCTCCTGCCTCCTACACACAAAAGTGTTACGTTCTGTTCACTACTCTTGGCGATTTTGTGATTAGTGCAGAGGAATGGGTGCCGTTTCTAGTTGCTGCGACTCTTGCTGTGCGTCGTCTTTAACCAACTCTGTTGGTGCACTCTACTAATCATATTTTGTTGCTTCACGCGCAGTCTCATCGCGGAGGTCTCAATCTTATGAGCCTCTGCTCCTGGAGAATGAACGGGAAGCTGTCGCTGATCTGCTCCAATACCTGGAGAGTACGTGCTCTCCGACCTGTTGTTCCTTACAGCCTCGTTGACGTTTTTGCATTCAGATCGAACGCAAACCAACTTTTTCGAGGGAGATCCACTTTCCGCATTGACCACACTCTCCTTTTCTGACAACGTAGACCTACAACGGAGTGCTGCCTTAGCTTTTGCCGAGATTACGGAGAAGGAAGTGCGCCAAGTTGGCCGTGACACACTCGACCCCATCCTCTTCTTACTCAGCAGTCATGATACCGAGGTACAGCGAGCGGCGAGTGCTGCGCTAGGGAACTTGGCCGTGAACAGTGCGCAGTTTTTGGTCAATTTCCTGTTTGTCCAACTAATTCAACGTTGTCTAGCCGACAATAAACTCCTCATCGTGAAACTCGGCGGTCTTGAACCACTCATCCGCCAAATGCTGAGTCCAAATGTCGAAGTGCAATGCAATGCAGTCGGTTGTGTGACTAACTTGGCAACACACGGTCAGTAGTCTCGTGTTCATGTGCGAGTGTTGAACTCATGGTAGTCTGTCCTCCAGACGATAACAAGACGAAGATCGCCAAGTCGGGTGCTCTCGTGCCTTTGACACGCCTTGCGCGGTCGAAAGACATGCGTGTCCAGCGTAATGCTACAGGTGCCCTCCTCAACATGACCCACTCTGGTAAGTTGACTTTCACTCTATCTTATTCGCGCACTCAATATTCTGCTTAGACGACAACAGGCAACAGCTCGTGAATGCTGGTGCCATTCCTGTACTTGTTAGCCTATTGACTTCATCCGACACCGACGTTCAGTATTACTGCACAACGGCACTCAGCAATATTGCTGTAGACGGTACGTATTGTCAATTCAGATTCCAGTTCTGTCACTAACAATTCTTCTCTCACAGGTGTCAATCGTAAGAAGCTGGCGCAGAGCGAACCTAAGCTTGTCACCAGCCTCGTTCATCTCATGGACAGCCCAAGTCTGAAGGTCCAATGTCAAGCTGCCTTGGCGCTGCGTAATCTGGCTAGCGATGGTGCGTGACTAAAACATGCCTTGTCCGCCATTCTTCCCGACTAATTCATGCTACAGAGAAGTATCAACTTGAGATTGTCAAAGCTGATGGACTGCAATCACTTTTGCGACTTCTGCAGTCCGCGTACCTCCCGCTCATCTTGTCCTCCGCCGCTTGTGTTCGGAACGTCTCCATACATCCCCAGAACGAGTCCCCGATCATCGAGTCTGGGTTCCTTCAACCCCTCATCAACCTTCTGTCATTTAAAGACAACGAGGAAGTTCAGTGTCACGCGATCTCCACCCTCCGCAATCTCGCGGCGAGCTCGGAGAAGAACAAGCAGGCGATTGTTAAAGCGGGTGCTGTGCAGAGTATCAAGGAGTTGGTACTGGATGTCCCTATGAACGTACAGAGTGAGATGACAGCGTGCGTGGCGGTATTGGCCTTGAGTGGTAAGTACGCTCGACTTATGGAAGTGTGATGTGTATGCTGATTCTATACAGATGAGCTCAAGGGTCAATTGCTAGAGATGGGTGTGTGCGAGGTCCTCATACCTCTAACCAACTCACACAGTTCCGAAGTACAAGGCAACAGTGCTGCTGCTTTGGGCAACCTGTCCTCCAAGGGTGCGTAATTCGTTTGTCTTCCCACGATCTTTCACTCATCTTGTGGTATATAGACGGTCGAACAACAAACGACGACTACTCTGCGTTCAACGATGTCTGGGATAAGCCGGAGGGTGGCATGCATCAGTATCTGTATCGCTTCTTGACCAGCGCCGACGCTACATTCCAACACATCGCTGTATGGACCATTGTTCAACTACTAGAGTCATCGGGTGAGTGACGTGGCGATTTAAGCATAATCTATTGCTGATCTTTGACGTCGATTAGATCCTCAACTCACGAGCAACATTCGCAGCTCCCCCATTCTCATCCCCAATATCCGTCAACTTGCGAAGACACGGACGTCAACTCCGACATCTTCCGCCGGCGGCACGCCTCGGTCACATCGGTCACAGAGTCAATCGTATCAGGAGACTGAGACGGGCGATGGTCAGGGAGAAATTCAGCTGCTTGCTCGTCGGATCTTGGAGTTGACAGATCACGATGGTGACGGTTCTATGACCCCTAGCGCAGCGGCGTCTCAAATTCATCCCGGTACTTCGGTCGGAACGGAGAGCATACGAGATCACGAGGAGCTGAGGAAGAGTGTTAGAGAAGCATTTGCAGGGAGCTCTGGACACTAGGATAGGAATGAGCATGAACAGCTGCGAAGGAGTTCGGACGACTCTTCTGTTCATCTCTCCTGAAATTTAATTTTCTTGTCTTGCCTTGTTCGTTCGTTTCTCGCGCGCCTTTTTGGACACCATTCGTTTGTGCTTAATCCCATCCTCCCCTTTTATTATTGTTACATTTTTATTCCTTCTTGCCTTCATTCCCTCCTCTTTTTTGGTGGTCAACCTGATGTTGTCGTTTTACGAGTTCTAATGATCCTGATGTATATATTTTCGTTCGATGAACGCAGTCCCGTATGCCCTATGCCAATCGCTATGCCATTCTTCGCTAGTCACTTTCACCATGCGTCTGTATACATGTGCTATGACATGGTCCGTAAGAAAGCGTCTCATGGTAGGAATGTCCATGAACAGTACACAGATAAATACAAGGTAAGAGGAACGACGGAGTATGATACGCAAAACGAAGCGGCACCCAATCAGGATTATGGCCTGCACTGTGATCAACCTGTGATCGACAGAACACTCGTGCTGTCATCTTTTGCGGTCAAACCTACAAGAGGTCCAAATTTCTCGGACTCAGGAGGGTAACCCTCAGCTTCTGAGACGAAATCGTCAGAATGTTGAGTGGAGACACCGACTTCAACATCCGCCATAGCGTGTGGACGAGTGCCAGAGGCCCGGGCCCAGTGAATCGTGGACGAGCCAGAGGGCTCCGTGACAGGACCCGGTCGTGTATAAGCGCGATCTTGGGCCACTCGAAGAATGATGAGGAGCGGCGTGATATACTGTGCAATACCGTCAGAAGAAATCGTGATGTTAGAGGCGATTACTTACCTGGACCTGACCGATGAGCGAAAAGAATAGGACGTTGAATGTATTGCCCATAGCATAAGGGACCAAGAAAGCTATGCCGAATGCCGTGTAGAGGACAGCGGCCTCTATAAGAATAGCGGAGATCGACAAGTACGGCACCTGTATCTGCTTGCCCAGTGCGCCCATCGCCTTACGTCGATTGTGCATCAAATGTGCAACGATGAGGCCCGTGAGCAGAATGTTCGTCGCTATAGCGGTAGACCAATACCCAAGTTCGATGTTGACATTGATGCTTTGCCATATTGTGCTTCCAGGATGCGTGAGTTGTGCCAGTAAGAGGCATGACATAACTAGTAGCAATAATTATAAGTCAAGGGATTCAGATAATTCCGCGCAACCTACCAATAGATACCGTGAACATGCACATAGGGACCACCAGCAACCACCATACGGGGGAGACGATCAAGTAGAAGCGGTAGATCTGTTCAAACACGGATGAGCTCATCGTGAAAAGAGGTAAGATAATTTAGTATGCGCAGTACCAGGAGGGCGTCCTGAAACCATCCGCCAATTACACATGAGGCCGTGCATATGATGTTAACGGGAACTGTGAAAATAGTACTCGCGAATGCACCAGGACCACTAGGAAAGTTTCGGTTGTCGACAAATATGACCTGGCTCAGGTGCATATCAATCCCGTTTGACACAGATCCCAGGATGAACAATACTGAAATGTATGCCAACCATGCATAGGTGCGGCGGGGTCGACGTTTCCGTTGCATCCATAAGTGGTTGAAGCAAAGGAAAAAGAGAGCGACGTGGATACCTAGAGTGGTTCAAATTGGGCACGTTATCAGACGAACAAAGGAGCCACGTACCATAGGCAGCATATGCAACGTCGAAGCCAATGATCGTAGCTCTGTCGAGCCACAAAGAGGAGATGTCACCGATAGTGACGGCAGTGTATGTGTTGATGGTGGTCATGACTTTGGCAAGAACGTGTTTCAACTTATGGCACCGATGAGTGAACGAAGGCTGCCTGACAGACAGCTGGTCGTGGAACGAAATGGCTGGTTTTTGTAGCAAGTTCTGGCGGTAGTGTATGGGCCTTCAGCCGACCGTCCATCGGCCCCCGAGAGCGACATGACACTTCTAGACACAAGGGAGAAGATGATATGCGGGACGCATGCTCCAAGGCTGGAGAATAGCTACTTTGCCGCTGGGATGATCAACTTGAAGAGAAGACGGAAGATGGCATCTTGTGCCGGACGTGAGGTGCAGTGAAGTCTGGGATCTACAAGGTGTGATTTATGTGAGCAAAACGAATATAGCTATCATCCTTCAGCCATAATCCACTGGTCGTATTCGGAGTATGCAGTCATGCCATAGTCAACGATAATGTCGATGTTGGATATTCTGACGTCGCATTATTAGCGAGGTCAGAGAATATGAACTTGTGAGACTTGTGAAAATACGACTGACCCAGTGTGAGTTCCCTGTAGCTTCTAGTGATAAGTTCAAACCTTCCGTGCTAATGAAGAGATCAGATGTCTGACGGCTTTGGCCTGCCACCTCCGGGACTCAAGGAGATCAGAGACTTCGATGGACAGAGAAGTACTAACATGTGAGTGACGACAAGCGTGCGGGGGTCGTAACTTCCTTAGCCAGTCTGCTCGCACAGGTCTCATTCCCATAGTACAAGTTCGGTGAATTTGAGTGTATGTATACCGGGCGGTTGAGTTGAGCACAAAGTTTCCCTGCTTCAACAAAGCGTGTCAATGTAAAGAAGCGGAAGAGTAGCGAAAATCTGTTTCGAAGTGGATACTTAGCGTTAAATCATGATCACACAGGGTGCGGGACCCGGTTTCCTGCTGTATGAAATGATGAAGATATTGTGAAGAAAGTTTAAAAAAGCATTATGATTTTACCATCGAGAAGATCGTGAACATATCGTGTTATCTTCAAACTTTTATCACAATCTTACTTAGAATTTGCTGCAAGGGAAGAGCATGAAAATAATCGAACATTTATCACAATTTGTTTATCATTTTTTCAACAGCCAAAGCCAAGTGCGCACCCTGCCCTGTGTCAGTCGAGTTTTCAGTTTTCAAATTGGCCAACTCGGAGGAAGGCGATCACCTGACCGTGTACGTATCACAAGACTAGTGACGCGACGCATTTCAATTTTTCAATTTTCCGCAACTGATTCTGAACCGACTCGGAGAAGTTGCAGAAGTCAACAGTGTCATCGCCTCAGACGAGCTTGAAAGAATGCCGAGGGCCTCCGAAAAAGAGACGTGATCGAAGACGCAAATGAGGTCTACACACACGAGCACAGTTACTGAACAAACACACCGAGGATGCGCGTACACAATTAAAACAAGGAGGGTAAAAAATATGCAAGGTGTTCGGGCCTGAAAAGAAATGAAATCGCGCAATTGCATGGTCACGATCTGCACGCCACCCCTATGATCGAGTTCGTGATCATGATCAACTCGCGATCGCCGACGTATGCATCACTACATTACTGTCATCTTCCGAAACACTGAAATCGCTTGTGCTGTCATCTTTTTCAGCCAACACGAGAGGTCCTGGTTTCTCGGAGTCAGGAAGGTAACTCTCGCGGTCTGAGACAGAATCGCCAGAGTGTTGTACGGTAACACGGGCTTCGATATCTGTGCCAATGGTGTGCGGTTGATTGCCAGAGGCACGGGCCCAACGGATCGTGGATGTGGCAGTAGGCTCTGTGACAGGGCCTTGTCTTGTATAAGCACGGTCCTGAGCTACTCGAAGAATGATGAGGAGCGGCGTGATATACTACAAGTCACTGTCAGCACAAATCACGATATCGAGAATGGTAGTTGACAGACCTGGATCTGACCGATGAGCGAGAAGAACAGAACGTTAAACGTATTGCCCATAGCGTAAGGGACCAAGAAAGCTACGCCGAACGCCGTGTAGAGGAATGCTGCCTCTATGAACATAGCGGATACCGTCAAGTATGGTACCCGTGTCTGCTTGCCTAGTGCACCCGCCACCTTACGCCGCATGTGCACCAAGTGCGCAACGATGAGTACCGTGAGTAGGATGTTTGTCACTATAGTTGTACACCAGTATGCGAGTTCGATATTGACGTTGGTACGCTGCCAGATCGTGCTTCCAGGATGTGTGAGCTGTGCCAGCAAGAGGCATGACATCACTAGCGAGAAGTATCAGTGAGTGAGTTCTGAGAGGACATCCGACTCAACGTACCGATAGACACTGTGAACATGCATATAGGAACGGCCAATAACCACCATACAGGGGAGACAATTACATAGAAACGGAAGATCTGTCTCAATACATATGAGCTCAACGTACGCGGGGATGGAATGATTTGTAGACATTACCAGGAGAGCGTCCTGTAGCCATCCGCCGATGACACAAGCCGCCGTGCAAATGATGTTAACGGGGACTGTAAAAATAGTGCTCGCGAAAGCACCAGGGCCACCAGGAAAGTTTCGGTTGTCGACAAATATGACTTGACCCATATGCATGTCAATCCCGTTTGATACAGAGCCTAGGATGAACAGTGCTGAAATGTACGCCAGCCATGCGTACGTTCGACGGGGCCGACGCTTCCGTTGCGTCCATAAGTGGTTGAAGCAAAGGAAAAAGAGAGCGACGTGGATACCTAGAGTGATTCAGATTGGGCACGTTCTCAGACGAACAGACACCACATACCGTAGGCAGCATATGCAACATCGAGGCCGATAATTGTAGCTCTGTCGAGCCACAAAGAGGAGATGTCACCAACGGTAGCAGCTGCGTAAGTGTTGATAGTAGTCATGACTTTGGCCAGGAGTGCGAGCTCCAACCTGGACCGCCAGTGAAGCGAACGAGACGGGCTTCTTGTCAAACAGCTGGGGGAATGTACTGGTTAGCTTTTGTACCCAAGTCCAGCGGCATTGTATGGATATCCAGCGCGCGGTCCCGAGCGCAATATTAATGTGAAAACCATAGAAGTGAAGCAGATGGTATGCGGACATTCCGGAGAGTATCTGTCATATCGCTGGGATGATCCATCAGAACTTGGAGATGTGCATGGCAGCAATGCGGCGTCTTGAGGCCAGACTTGAAGTGAATTCTGTGCTTGGGCGCTGCAATGCAGTGCAAGTTGTGATAATAATATCCAAACGAATGTAGCCGATTCAAGTTCATCTTCTCACCGAGCAGAGACAAAACACTCTGGGTATTTAAAGCATGCAGCTCAGCGGCAGCAGCTGTAGCTGAGTCGGTGCAATTATATCCTGTCGTCGATCTCGAGATTAGAAAACATGAACTCAGACAACCCAGCTTCGAAATAGTACCCAGAGTACCTGTATGAATGTTCGGTAAAAAGCTGCAACCTTCTCACTCTTTAGCGAACTCAAAGCCTGCGTGACTTGAGCATCGATGAAAAGATCGGATGTCTGAGTGGTTTCGCCTCCACGGCTCCATTGGTAGTGATTCAGATCAGAGTCTTTGACAGATAAATTCAAGCCATGGTCGACATCCGTTCCGGGACGCGGTGTCCAGTGACTGACGGCCCACGGCCCGGGCGCGTGTGGACTCATCTCAGCCACGAGTACTAGCACAGGTCTAAGACTCTAAGTTACATATGCAACTTGCACTTGAATGTACCGTGCGGTTGGATCGAACAAGCAGGGTAATTATCCCGCTGTAATGAAATGAGGGGTATGAAGGCAGAGTGGTGTTTCTCATGCGACCGGGAGGAAGCGGTCCGATTATGGCTACACGGTCACCTGATCATGTATGCATCACGAGATCTGTGACGCGACGCGTCTGAGTCTCCGCCGGCTTGAACTTCGTCGAACGCAGTCGTAGTACTGACAGTCGACAGTATCATACTCATCAATCACTGTTCTATACTCGTCGCTATTTCTCTTGCGTTTCATCCTCAAGCCAAGCAAAGATAGATGCCTCGAGCTATCCGGGGTATCGTTTGGGACAGTGACTCAGAGTTGGAAGAGGCCGGCGATCATCAGTCAGTACATTGTTCGAATTGAATCATGTAGTTCTCAGAGACACTGAAAGAAATAACTTTTAACTTCAAGCGGAGACGCGATTGAAGATGTGATTGAGATTTCGTCGTCTGACGAGGATGACTTTCGCCGGTACGGTCTAAGTATTCCGCTCTGGCTTCATTCACAATATTCACGCCGTTTTGAATCAGAATCCAAACACAGCCAGAAAGAAGCGCGTCACGCATTGCAGAAAAAAAGGACCAGACTATGAAGACTAGCAAGACCAGGATTCAAACTGAAGTCATTGACCTGACACTCTCGGACTCGGATTCGGACTCGAATATTTCGCCTCCAGCTGCTGGGCAGCGCGTTCAACCTGATGAGTACGAAGACAACACAGCAGGTGTACTGACACTGTGAGTTACACTTCACCCTTTCTCATGAATCTTGCTGACCTATCGCCGTAGCAACGAACCCAGAAGTGCTCGTAAGCCTCTTGGAACACCTAACGCGAAGAAGGCGAAGGCTCCAAGTCTTCGCCAGGTCATCGCATCAAGCTCTGTTCCCTCTCTTGACGCCATCATTGATGTGCAACCTGGGAGTGCCCCAACAACTCCGCGCAAGCCCAAATCTTCAACTCCGAACACTCCTCGTGCTGGTTCAAAGAAGGCGACCATTGCTGTCGAGCAAGAGCGTAGAGAAGCTTACGCGCAGAAAGTCTTTGACGAGCTGAACCGCATCGTGTTTTCTGAAGGACTTCCGGTGGAGACGAAATTGAACTGGAACGTGCGGCTGTTGACGACTGCAGGCAGGGCCAAGTGGCACCGGTACGTACCGTTCTCTTTGTGTCATTGGCGAACATATATCCTGATTAAGGTTTCACAGGTCGAAGGATGGAACGCAGACTGTCGAGATAGAGTTGGCAGTCAAGATATTGGACGAAGATGCTCGAATACGAAATACACTTGCTCACGAGATGTGCCACTTAGCGTGCTGGATAATAGACAAAACCCCACAGGAGAATCACGGCAGGTTGTTCAAGTCTTGGTGAATCGATTGAAAATCGTCACGCCGAGCTATCTGTTCATGTGATCTTTTTCTAGGGCTACGAAAGTCATGCGCAAGATGCCACATATTGAGATCACAGTGAGTTGAATCTTCACTTCTTTCAGAGCTCAGGCTAACGATGTCGCTCACCAGACAAGACATAGCTACAACATCAACTATCCATACGAATGGAGTGAGTACAGTCTTGCGAGTATTGCTAGAGCACTAATTTAACTTTAGTTGTAGAATGCGAGGGCTGCGCCAAGATGTGGGTTCGTGAATGTCAGAGGATTGGCCACTGGACTGACATCTACCAGATACGGCCGTTTTAGCAAGTCAATTAGAACAGATGAGTGTGGTACGTCTACTCGTGTCATCTTCCTAGACTCAAAGCTGAGACACATACATCAGTCTGCGGCGCCTGCAAAGTCGGCAAACTCGTTCCTCTATTCACCACTCGTACTTCCTCCACCTCTGGAAAGGCCTCTGTAGGGGCACGCAACGCTGCATCCACGGGCCTTGGTGAGCGTATTCGACGCGTCTTTCGTATTTTCCATTGACACGTCATCTTTATCAGATTCCCCAACATTAGAGAAACCGTCTGCGAAATCCGCCGGAATCGACTCAGACGATGACGATTTCGACAGACTAGTCCAGTCCCTAGGTGGCTTGGATATCACATCTAGCATGATCTAGGACAGTATGAGATGCTGTCGCTAGATGATCATCGCAAGTCGGGCTTCGGGCTTCCCTCCAACGAATCCTTTGATGAATGTGACGAACAATAACATCTGTAGATATAGGACAGGTGGTGAAATAAGACCTAACGTCAACGTACGACGTTTCCGCGAAAGTGGGGGTACTGTATACATAGCTTTGTCTGCCAGTCGACTGCGAAAATCCGTTGAATATCCATATAAAAATCCGAGTATGGAGATGAGCCTGAGCATGCTAACAGAGAGCCTATCAGCTTTTCCAAAAAGGTAGTATACAATTGTACATGGTGTGAAGAAATCATCAGTGTTCAGACGAACTGTAAGATGCCTAGCGCCTCTAGGACTGGCAGATTCTTGATGATCGCTTCTTTGAACTGTCGTTTTGTAGTAGAGTTCGACTGCAAATCAAACTTTGCTTCTGTCAAAGCTTTACATCGTTCCAAAGCCCAACCAACCTTGTCCCAATTGGTAGAGAGGAGATGTCGGAAGAAGTGATCCAGCCCAACCTCGATCGCGTCTTCGTGCGACTCGGGCGGAGATGACAGCGTGACCGAGATAACTCGGATTGATTGGGGGATGAATGGCAGGATGTTGGCTACGTATGACCATCCCGAGCGGAGGTCAGCCGGAGCAGCCCACTCAGGGTGTATACATACTCGCAGATGCAGCGTCGTAAGTACCGTGCAAGACGCGATATTCAACGATTTCATTGTGTTGGAAACGGACGCTATAAGGAAACAACATGAGACAATGCTGAATATTTGAGTAGAGGCGTACTGACGGGTTGCGACTTGTCGGGTGAGACGGCATATGTCCAAATCCAGGCTCTTCAGATTATCACCAGCGTCTCGAATGAGCTGCCCAAACGAATGTGCATCGGAAATCGAGCTGCATCGCAAGTCTAGACAGCGCAGACTCTGAGCAGTCTTAGTCTGGCGGAGACCAGTGATGAACGCCTGGCTAGTGGATACGTGAGCCATGCTGAAATCTTCGACAGCGAGTGCGGTCGGGGTGACGAGTCGAGCGACATTACTCCAAGACATTGCGTCGAACTCAATGCCTAGAACTTCAAGCTTCTTGAGTGCTCCGAAAGCTTGTAGGATTTGGAATACACTCCTGGTGTACTGAGACGTTCCGAGGTCATACGACTCTACGCGGACAAGCCTTAGGGTGTCAAAGCTTCGCGGAATCGGTGGCCATACCACAGGCCAGAGCCCCCTCGCGTTCCTTTTGGACGCGCCTCCCCAAACAACCTCATCCAAGGTCAGGGTCTTCAGGGACGTCAAGCGATCAAGCACCGATACAAGCACGTACGGGCCGATGAGACACCGCTCAACGTTGGCGTGCTTGTTCTCTCCGCTCAAGCAGAGGGAGCGGATGAACGGTCGGATGCTCGGAGCCGCGTCCAAGAAGCGCAGAAAGGTATCGTACCCTCCGAAAAGAGCATCACCGCAGATGCGAATGGATTGGAAGAGGTGATATCGCGTAGATGGTCGCCATTCGCGGGAGACGAGCGAGCACGTGGCGAGAGCAGGTTTGTCGTCGTGGAGGTGATCAATGATGATGTCGACAAGCTCAAGTGGGATATGCAAGTTTGTGCATTGGACCGGTCTGGTGTCCATGACTGCTACCCGAGCTATTGCACGAGCAACCATTAGTGCTCGATGTGCTCAGGAGTCTTGCCGACGGGTCCGGTCGTTGTCGATGACGGCAGGATGTCGAACACGACGAAGAAGATGTTGCCGCTGGCCTCGCGGCCGTCCCAGTGCATGACATTGACGGCGGCAGGAACGAAGAGTTTGATTATCCATTAGTTTTGGCGATAGCTATATTCTAGGTTTATCTGAAATATGTCGGAGAATGCCGAAAGAACTTCACAGTGGCAAACCTTAAAGCAGCGCGCATCACAGAGGAATCAGCCTTGATCGTCAAACGAATCGTTCTCGCAGCTGCCCTCGCCCTCAAGTCCCGACCCCCGCTCTCGTCAAGGTCCGTTACAGTCGCTGCACTTGTTGAACTTAGTAGCTGAGATTATTACACAAGCCATCCACTATGACCCACGACGCTATCTGGTTCTCTCGCCCTCGCAAGTACGGAAAGGGCAGTCGTCAATGGTGAGAATGTTTCGGATACTCATCCCCTGAACTCAGTCCGACTCACCTGGATACCTCTGTGCAGCCGACTCTGCGCTCACCAGGCAGGTCTCATCCGCAAGTACGGAATTGACCTCTGCCGTCAATGCTTCCGTGAAAAGTCTGCTGCTATTGGCTTCACCAAGGTACGTTCGATCTGCCCAGTCTTCGTATAGACTTTCTGACCCTTCTGGTTTATAGACACGATGAGCACGCACTGCTATCGTCTCCTTGTCTGTCACACTTATTGCCTTCGCATCGCATTCTCTCCCACGCTCAAAAGTCGCGCCGCTGTATGCATGGATATGTTATGATCACATGCAATTCATTTCTGTAAAACTCCACAAGTCCTGCAAGTCTCGTCGTGTGATGAAGGGTTCTGTGGAACAATGCGTTCTGAGGTCAAGCGAAGCGTGACCAGAGAAGTATCGCGAGACCAGCATGTGAGCCTCAATCATCCAATGCGTTGTCTCGGAGTCTGCTGGTGTGGTTACTGCAAGTGTGACATGCGTTGAGAAGATAGTACGACTCTGTATTGAGTGCATGCCCCGCTCCGAAGGGCGGAAGAGACGCCCTGAATGGAAAAGCGTGCACTCTGTACGACGCTGATATTCTGCTGCCTCGGACATGTAGAGACCTATACCATAACTCCGGTGTGTACATAGTGCCATTCCGTGAGATATCCTTCATGAAACTATGGTCGCAAAAGCGACGTCTATAAGCATATTAACTTCTACTGTACACGCAGTATAAGATACACCTCCGAAGCCCGATGATGATACAAATGTAACACTCATAAAATTCATGATCAACGCGTGTATGGATCGTCTAAAGATCGTTGCGCTCAGATACCAGCTCTCTAGGAGGATGTCTGGAAAATCTTCACGTAGGAGACTTCCCAATCTGCGGCGGAGGGGGCATATTAGAGAGTGGAAGAAGACCACGAGCGAAAGACAACGTACAAGCTTCAGCCATAGCCGAGCCGTTGTTGCGAATAAACTCTTCGCAGGTGGAGACACCAGTCCGTTGAGCGCAGCTCTGATCCTGGCCCGGTACACCCGTCGCGCTCCATACGCCGCTCGCCCAATCACCGCTATATCAAGGTCAGAGTCACGCAGGGGAACAATACTTAAATGTGACGTACCACAAAGTTGTGTCGAAGATGGCCGAATGGCTGTTAAAGAACGTGAAGGGATTGCACCCAGATGCGGGCCACAGCGCTTGTGGCTCGCCCCAGTTCGAGGGCTGAGGTTGGGACCCAGTAATGTCGGCCGGAATGTTACTGCGGGGGAAGAACCAAACGCTGACCCCGTCAGTGTCCCATTGCACTATTATCACGTCAGTTAACCCACGAAAGAGAACATACGGTATGGGGGACATACTAGCATAGACACCACCGCCGATACTGTTGAAAGCAGCACCGAAAGAGTTCGTCTGCTGGGAACGCACCCCACAGCCCTGGTTTCCCGTCTGTAAGGCAGCGCAGTTCGTCCCTCCGACGACCGTTCCAGTAAAGCCGCTGGTACCAGACAAATTACAGCCGGCGTTGGTATGGATCGTAGCTTGGTTGTTGGTATAATCGTTTACACCCTCCACGATGTCAATTTCACCGCCCGCAGGCCAGTTCGGACCTGCGTTGTGTCGCACGATAAGGAAGAAGACTCAGTCGGACCGAAGAACTTCACATACCGTTGCTCCAGAACGCTGGCCATGTGCCGCAGCCCGTCGGCATGTGCACGGAGTCCATGATGAGCAGAGCACCGGTATACGTCTGTTGAGTCGTGATGCGCACGCTCTGTCGTGTCGCAGAAACGGTCGGGGTCGTCTCGACGCTCATGACGGCGTGCCCTGCAGCGTTGATGTTCACGAGCCCAGCGGCTTGCTGTAAAAATCGGATGAGGACGAGGGAGAAGATTAGACAGAGATTAACGCACCGCTGTGCCCTGATCTACATAAGTCACTTGTCCGTTGGTAGGATCAGAACCTGTAAAGAAGTCCCATCCATTAAAGAAGGTGTTGCCTTGCTGTACGGGCGTTAGCGGAAGCGTCGGAGCGACGAAGAGAAGAACTCACGTAGGCCTGCAGCAACTTCCATGCCGAAGCAGGTAACGAGGCACTGGGAGCGGCACTACCACCAGTGGCACTTGGAGTTGCGGCACTTGCAGCAGCGGTTCCGTTGGCTGGCTGCGACGGTGCAGGTGAAGTCGGTCTGGGATTGGAAGCAGGGGGGGCGTTCAGACCACCATTGGGTGAACTGACACAGTAAACCTTGGCGTTTCCTGCAGCGGAAGGCTGCTCCAAGCGGACTCCACTGAAGGCAATTCGCAAGTCACGAGCAAGACCGGCACTGTGCTTAATGGCGCGAGTGTGGAGGCGGTGAGCAGAACGAACGATAGACTCAGAGCTGCGTGCAAGCATGCTGGCATCCGAGGGTCCAGGTGCCGCAGTGGCTACGAGGAAAAGGATGAGAGGGATGCGGAGATACATAGTGCGTGTCGATAGATGACTGTAGGCCGGATGGCGAGGATTGTAACGAGAGACTGTGGAAACGACGGGTTTGCGGAGGTGGAAAAATACCAGAGTACCCGAGGCACCTGCCTGAGCGAGAGAGGGCTTGAGGTGGAGGTGGAGGGGGGAGAAAAGCAAGGGTCAGCGCTGTAGGCTGAGGAAGAAAAGGTGCGAGAAGAAAAGAGAAGCTCTGCTTCAAAGGAATGATTGATCAAAGCTATAATTGTGCCAGTGGCTCAAAGGGATTGAAGGAAGTTATATCTGGATTTGAGGAGGGGAAGGGATGTGACCGGCGAGGAGAGCCGCAACGGTGAGGCAGATCGAAGCGAGAGATCTGGTCTATGAAAAAGAGCCACAAAAGCAATGGAGGTCCAAGAACGCTCGGAGGCTTTCGCAAGCTACAAGAAGCTGAGTAGCCGGATTCAAGCTGGAAGATGAAAGAGCCAAGTCCCGAGGAGAGCTTGAGGAGAACCTCACACGCAGAAGAGAGGCGCACAAGAGAAAAAGCCATTGTGTGGTATTGCCGTGGCGATGGGGCACGCGGCAAAGACAACAAGAGTCCACGTCCGTCCATCAGATATGTGGTGGCGGCAATCTTGCGTGGAGAATTTGTGTTCGGAGGAGGAGACTTTCGTAAACGTCGTGGTCGTCGTCGATGAGAGTGTTACAAGAAAGGCTCAGCGATCGCGTGGTCCAAGTTAATTCATAAAGTACGTCCGCGGTGCAAACATCATGCGCGATGATCAACCAAGCTTTTTCTACGAGAGATTTCTACGTGTATTGTTCACTTTTTGTATTCTCCGACGACGTGGAGGTCGTGCCAGTAGTAAACAGTAAAGAAAGGCCTGATAAGAGGCCACGACATTCTGCTTACGTGATCCTACAGCGCCTGTCCATGTATTGATTGTGAAGCGGTACTGCAAGAGACGAGCTCAAACGAATGCCAACTCAGCCTACAACCTCTGAGAGCTCGCCTTCATTCTCCAAGCCTCGTCGTCGTCGTGCAAAGAAAAACCCACAACAGTCTTCGGATTCCGAAGGCATGCCACAGAGGAGCCCTCGGGCACTCTCCACCTCCCTCGAAAGTATTCAGATACATCCTCGCACCCCCAAAACACCCAGGTCGGGTGGCAGCCGCTATGCCCCCGACGACGTAATAGACGAGGTCGAGCTCAGTCTCCTCCATGAAGACGAAGAGACACAAGAGCAGTACCGTCTTCAGGAGGAGATTGACCACTTGGCCCCCGCACACAAACCAATCAGCGCCAAGGACAAGCGGTCCATGGGTCTCTTAGTCGTTCTCTGTACGTCTCTCTTCTTCCTTCTCGTGTCTTCAGCCCGTCTCAGTCTGTTCCAGACCTTATTCAAGGATTCCCGGTGCGTATTCCCCTGACGCTGAGTCCACCAGTTGTTGACGCGTCCTTCGCCTGCAGCTCGGGCTTGCTCTGGGTAAGTTTACACCGGCCCTCGTGACATAACATATACTGACCGCCTCTCAGGATCCGTGCCATTCCTTCTACGAGAACATTTGTCTTATTCGCAGCTCGCTATCTTCTCACTTGCAAGCTACCCTTACTCCCTCAAGCTGCTATGGTCGCCCATCGTAGATTCTTTCTTCATCAAGTCCATTGGCCGTCGCAAATCATGGATCCTACCAATGCAAATAATTATTGGCACCATAATGCTTATCATATCTTTCAATGCGGAAGAGTACATCAACAGTGTAAGCATCCTTTGCATTCGGAACTGATTCATCCCTCTCACGCCCCCCCTTCAGCCCGCAGATCATATTTATACTATTTCAGCCGCGTTCACTCTGTTGGTGACATTTTCTGCAACGCAAGGTACGCCAAACGACAAGCCAACAGTTACATAACTGACGTAGGATCATAGACATTGCAGTGGATGGTGAGAGACAACGAACTCTAAATCAAAACACGCACTGACATCAAATACTAGGCTGGGCTCTAACTTTGCTCTCAGAGGAGAACTTAGCATACGCTGCCACATGCCAAACAATAGGTCTCAATACCGGATATTTTGCGTCCTTTACTGTGTTCTTGGCCCTCAACAGCCAAACGTTCGCGTATGTCTGCAAGCACTTTGTGCAATGCCTGCACGATACTGAAGGATTTCCACAGAGACAAATGGCACATCCCTCGGCTTCCACTGGGAACATACCTGCAATTCTGCAGCGTGTTCTCGTTTGCAGTGACAATTTGGTTGTTATTCGTGAAGGAGGTAAGCATATGAAGTTCGTGCTATTTTTCGTTCTCTTCATTTTACTCGCTTCATTCTCAGGACAAGGAAACAACAGAGGAGGACCTCAATATCAAAACGGTGTACAAGACGATGTGGACCATTTGCAAATTACGACGTATGTATACTGCATTCCCGCACTCTCCTCTCATTTGACACGTTCTACAGACGTACAAACACTGTGTCTCCTTCACTTGTTCTCCAAGATCGGATGGGCGGCGAGTGACGCTGTCTCGCAATTGAAAATGGTCGAGAAAGGCTTGGGTCGGGAGGACCTCGCCATAGCGGTCTTGATTGACTTCCCGTTCCAGATCTTTGGAGGGTACATTGCCGGACGATGGTCGCGTGGTGCGAAGCCTTTGAGACCATGGATACTTGCATTTTGGCCGCGGTTGGCATTGGCACTCGCTGTGACATTGGTTGTATACTGGTTCCCGAAGCCTCCAATTCACCTCGGTTTCTTCGTGCTTCTTGTTATACAGACAGTCATGTCTTCGTTTTCCGGGTGAGTCCGCTTTCTCCTGCTTGTAACACCGCGGAAGCTCACTCTCTCACAGAACTATTCAATTCGGAGGGATCTCCGCGTTCCATAACAGAATAGCGGATCCTGTAGTGGGAGGGACATACATGACGGTTCGTCCGGTGGCTGCTGGGACACTAAATGATTGTATTTACCGTCTTCAATAGCTGTTGGCTACGTTCACAAACATGGGCGGAACCTGGCCGCGCTTCTTTGTCCTGAAGGGTAAGCACAGCCAGCTGCCGTCTCTTCTAATCCGTTTTCACATCCTCACTTGTTGTGGCAGGCGTCGACTTGTTCAGTGTTGCAACATGTAAGATCAAGGATGAATTGACTATGAAAGGTTCGCAGATCGTGTGTCGAATTCGATATGGAAACATGCTGATGCAGCCCTTTTCCGCCACCAGCTGCCGAGTGTGTGTCCGAACATGGCAAACAAGCTTGTAAAGATGTTGGTGGAGAGTGCGTAACGGAGCGCGATGGCTACTACATCGTGACTGCGATCTGCCTAGGTCTCGGAGTCCTCTCTGTCATATTCCACATGATCCCCACGGCAAGAAAGCTGCAATGTGAGTCCTTATTGTCTGTTGTGGAGCGCGGGGTTTGCTCACGTGTGCTGCGCCAGCTCTCCCTGCAAGTAAATGGAAGGTGTACCAGTAGCGTATGGATGTTATAATTGTCTAGGGCGCCGTGTAGATAGGCTATAATTTATACATGCGAAAGCCAGAGACTTGCGAGACATTTGCTGGCAAAAGTCGAAGCGCTCCGGCCCTGAGGCAGAGAAACGCCCGGAGAGGAAGGCGTGTGCTGCTTTGCTACGTTGGAAGACTTTGAAACCCAAAGGTCATCACCTCTCTTGCATCCCAATCACTCATCCTCACGTTTCGTGCCTCCAACTACCCAGCTCTCCTGCGAGATTATACTTGCCATTTCTTACACGTCAATATGACCACCACCACTATGCACTTTGGCCCCGAGTGGATGCGCACCAAGCAAGCTCCTGCGCGTACGACGGAGCCCTCTCCCCCGCTGGCAAATCCTCCCACACCCGCCGCGCCTGCATCGTCGTACTCTGCCCTCGTCGCGCCGTCTGTCCAGCCTCCACCGGACAAACATGACCTGGCGCGGCCCTTTCGATTTTCCAAGGAAGATTTGCTCCGGATTTACAAAGAAGGCGGCGGGAGAGGGGGTCTTGGATTGGAGGTCGAGCGGTGGGAGGGGATCGTGAGGGAGGTGGGCTTGGATCCCGTCACCATGAAAGAGATGTCCGAGGGGGAAAAGAAGGTGCCTCTCATCATCTTGTCATAAATCGTGGTCTCGCACTTTTCTCACATGAGACTTGGGGCAGATCTACGCAGGTCAACTGAACTCGGAGGTCCGCCGTCGTCAGTCGATGGACTATTTGGCCCCTCTGTCGACAGAAAGACCGAAGCTGGGCCACCACAACTCGACTGGTCCCGCCAGTCCGTTGCGAGAACGGATGGGCAATTTTGTAGGCAGGAGGCGCGATAGTACAGGTGAGTATGCAAAGTATGATCACGCGTTACGGCAGTTTGACGCGGATAATGCGAAGACACGCCTACTTTGAACTTGCCTCGGAAACAGTCGCTCTCTTCTATGCAGGCACCATTACAATCGCCTCGCGATGCGCCCTTGGCTTCGCCTCGGACGCGTATCGGGCCATCTGGATTCGACGGTGGCGTATTGGATGGTTCGTGGACCAGCAAGCGGCGTGCTGCGGAGGCTGCTGCTGCTGCGAAGGCGAGTGGGAAGGTGGACAGGGAGCCCGAAAAGAACGGTTGCGACGTAAAAACAAAAGAGGAGCAGGAGGAGCCGTCGTTGAATGGCAGCGTCCTCAACCCTAGCGACTCTAACCTTCACAATGGCTCAGGAGGCGCCACTGCGAACGACCCGCCTCCTGCTCAACTGGACATCCCGACTTCGACCAACTCGAGCGCTGCGGCTTCTCCGGTCGTACCTACGGGACCTCCTCCTGGTATTGACTTCGCCGGCATTGAATGGTCCTATCTCGATCCCCAAGGTCAAGTACAAGGTGCGGCGTGCTCAGCTTCCACAAGTTATCTGTTCTGAAGCTTCAGTTCATGTTTAGGTCCTTTCCGTGCCGATATCATGCAGAAATGGTACGATAGTGGATACTTTACGGCAGACCTGCTCATGAAGAGGACCCATCTTGAATCCGACTGGACTGCTGTTCGTGTTCTACAACAGAACGCGGTTTCTACGCCAATCTTCTTGACCCCAATGGCACCTCCTCGTCCACCTGAGCCCCAGCCTGTCCCAGTTGACTTCGCAACTCTGAACGGCACCCACTATGATCAGGAGTTGCAGAGACCACTTGCTACGTCCCAGATGAACGCTCGCTTGCATGATGGCTCCAATCCCTCTGACTCGCCGATGTCATCTTATAGCAACCCGCATTTCAGTAATAATTCGCCGGATCCGTCTGTTCTTGCAGGTCGGCCGATGAATAGCGGTCTTGGTGATGTGGCGCAGAACGCGTACTCTAATCTGAGCACCCTGGATGCACACCGACTGAGCCCCGCACATGATGGTCGGTCGCATGTATTGAACCAAGGTCCCATCGGGAGAAATGGCCTAGAGGCTTTGAACACGAATGGTATGTGGAGGCTAACCTTCTTGCACGTACCAGAACCTGACTTGTTGTTCTTGTAGGTTACCCTGGTACGAATGCTGTCAATGGTTCGTTTGGATCTCCAATGGACCTGCATGGCGGTTTGAACGGCTTTCAGCAACATCCGTCGGATTTCGCGAACATTGGTTACAACATGACGTCAAGTGAAGCTTCTGCAGCTGCAGCTGGACTTCGTTTGGATCCTCGGTACGGTGGCGGTTTCGCTCCTACAGGCGGTTCGCCCTTTGTCGGCGGACAACAGTACTCGCCTGTGGCATCTTCTCCTTTCATGGGTCAACAAGATCTGCGCATGCTCCAACAAGTATCACCTTTCCCCGGACGCAGGACGTCGGGCTCTACGCACATGTTACTTCTGCAGCAGCAGCAGAACATGCAGCAACAAACATTCCTTCCTCAGTCTTCCATTCCAACTCAACAGTCTCGCATGACACCCGACCAGCTGGGGTATCGTAGACCAGGCCCGTTCGATGTCAACTACCCAACTGTACAAAATACTATCGCACAGCACAGAACAGTCACGCCGTCGCAGGCGAGCTCGTATAGCAGTCATCAACCCTTGCAGAACGGTATTCTGCCACCAGACCATTCACCGTGGTTTGCAGCTTCGAAGGGTGTGGTGCCAGACGGATGGGGTCAAGAACCCAACAGTCTCACTGTTGCCAATCTCGGACAGCATAACCAGCTGCAGTCCCAGGATACTGAGAAATCGCCTGTCCCGTCAGCGGAGCCGAAACCCGTCGCAGCTGCGGAACCCACTTCACAGGAAGTTCCTGCGGCCACGGTCCCACCATCACCCATCACCCCTTCTATACCCGCAGGAGATGCTCCCCGCACATCGAAGTCGCGTCGCAAGCCTAGTATTGCTATTGCTAAAACCACCGCGGCCAGTACCACTCCTCCTGCTCCTGCCGCCGTCACTGTCAAGCCACCAACTCCTCCGCCAGAAGTCAAGTCACCAGCGTGGAATGTGGAGGAAGACAAAGCTTCATCTGGCGCTGTGATGACTCTTCGTGAAATCCAAGAAGCGGAGGTGAAGAAGGCAGATGCGCGTAAAGCTGCTGAACGTGAGCGGGCTGCTGCTCGTGCTGCCGCCACCGCTACGACACCTACTACCGAGCCCGTTCAAGCGTTCACGGCCTCCTGGGGATTGCCTACGTCTCAAGTCGCTCGTCCTGCACCTTTGACTACGAAAGAGACTCCGGGCGCGTCCATTCCGACCAGTTCGTCAGCGCAGAGTCCCGTATGGACCACCGCTATCAAGCCTGTTGTGGCGAAGAAGACCATGAAGGAGATCCAAGAGGAGGAGGAGAGGCGCAAGAAGGCCGCTATCAAGGAGAAGGAGTCCATGGCTGCAGCTGCGAGGAGAGGCTACGCAGACACCACAACCAAGGTATGCTTATTTATTCTATGAGTCCTTTCGCATGCTAATGGTGCATTGATAGGCTGCTCCCGTCGTCACTACTGGAGGTGCATGGACTACCGTAGGATCTAGTGGCAAGGTCTCCACTCCCACCGCTGCTGCACCTACGTTAGCCGCCCGACCAGCTATACCAGCCTCCGTCTCTGTCAAAGTGGCTCCTGGTCAATCAATGGCGTCGACTATCGCTGCCGCAGCTCCAGTCCCAACTAGGACGATCAGCGGTGGAACTGTTGTACCCAGAACCGTTGCAGTCGCAGCAACGAAGACCTCATCCAAGGTTGATGAATTCCCTGCGCCCTCTGCAGATTTCCTCAAATGGCTAGGCGACTCGTTGAAGGGGCTGAATTCGTCGGTCAATCGTGAGTAACTGTTTGCTGCATGACAAGCGTATGAATCTGACTTGTTGTCCGTCCACAGTTGAGGAGATCGCTTCCATGTTGCTTCAATTTCCCATTGACCCGGATCCCTCTACGGTGGAGATCATCTCGGATCTCATCTACGCCAACAGCACCACCCTCGACGGTCGTCGATTTGCCGCGGAGTTCGTGAGCAAGCGTAAAGCCAGCACGAAGACCGGCGCCGCACCAGCCGTAGGAGGACCTTCCGGCAAACTGTCCATCGCCGATGTTGTGAAGACGCAGCCGAAGTCAACTCAGAACGAGTGGGGCGGCTTCAAAGTTGTGAACAAGAAGAAAAAGGGTGGTCGTTCGTAAAGCGCCAGTCCTCCCCATTTCTCCTCATCCATTCCGTTAGTGGTACATACGAGACTTTTTAGTCGTTACAATATATGCTTTGCTGTATACCACACAATGTATCAGGCTGTCTATGGATATTCCATATAATCATTTGTTATTCTCCGCTCTCCATATTCTGGTTAATTCCCAGTACCCGTGTTAACAGTACTACTGCTCTCCCCACCCTGAGGTTGGACAGAAGTAGAGCCACCGTTCATGTCGAACATCGCCAAATCGTCCAAACGCATGTCAGGCTCGAGGAAGTGCAATCCAAAATCGAAGTTTGTTTCGCTGCTTCCGGATTGCTGAAGGCCTGAAAAGAGTGAGCCCGGTGAAGGCACGGATTGGCCTTGCTGCAAAGCGGCAAGAGTGGCAGGAAGGCGCTGCTGCTCTCCACTTGGCTGGGTGTTGAAGCCCAAAAGCGCGTTCTCGTGCATCGAGCCGGACGCAATAGCGTTAACGTCGGTAAGGAGAGACAAATCCATGGCGGCGTCTTCTCGCTTGGGTACTATCACTGGGGAGATGAGAGGTATCTGACCTGAAGCGTTTGCTTTCTGGTGAGACCCGTCCCCGAACAAGTCCATCTCGAGGTCCAAGTCGAGTTCAATAGGCTGATCAGCAGAGCTGCCCAGTCCAGCACCACCATTGAGCTGATTGGACATTCCCATATCGTCGTCCTCCATGGTAAGATCTATCTCAACATGCTGACCGCTCATGAGGTCAGGAGGAAGTCTGGAGATGGACGACTTTGGAGCCAAGGTGACTGGAGAAGCCAGACCACTTTGAAGGGACAAGGGGTCGTCTGGGTTGATTCGCAGTGCAGTAGAGGAGAGGTCCAATTTGTGTGGGAAGGGGGGCCTGTGTAAAGACGACAAAGATATTGTCGACGGTCGCCGTAAGGATGATACAACCTTGGCTTCCGATGACATTGACGCGTCTTCAGATGAGGCGCTTTGTAGCGGTGGACCGGTGGGAGGAAGGGGAGCCTGAACGGGGGAAGGAGATATGGCCATAGGAACTGCTGCCGCAGCATTCAATTTGTCCTGCGCGCGAGACAGGTCGCGTTGAAGAACATTGATCGCATGCAGCTATTCGGAAGGGATCAGGCAAAGACGTGATACAACGACCGCGTTGCTCACCAAATGAGACTCGATCGCGTCACACAACTGGTCGTATTTCTCTACTTCGCGTCCGAGAGAAGTCGTCAGGGATCGGGGAGGATACGGTGCATATTTGTGAATTGCCCTAGCCTGAATGTCAATCGTAAGCAGCGGTGAGATACTTGGAGGACGTACAGTTTCCGTGTGTCGGCATAGTGTCCATATATCTGACCTGTCTTCACCACTGCGTTCTGAAATCAATGCGTGAGTCGATACTACCTACGAAGTAGCAGATTAGAGACACAGACACGCAGGCAGGTCGACAACGCCATGACTTCCGGCACCAATATCCCTTGAGGTTGGGGAGGTACTGGCGGCGGAGGCATGCTATTCTGTATTTGAGACTTCGGCGGACCATCCTTCGAAGACACGGACGGTTTGCGCGTCGGGTTTCGAGGTTTTGGTGCCATTGTGAAGGTGGTGGTAGAGGATCAAGTTATGCCAGACGCCCGGATATGGCCATGCGCCTCGGCAGTACTAAGTACCATGATCATTAGTCCCTTGAACTTTGAAGGATCTTCCTCTACTCTACCATACCCTTTTCACCTACTTACGACTCACATATGTTGACGGAAACATACGAGTTACACCCCCACACACAGTCCTGAACTCAGCGCTCACATCATTTCCGTGGCTTCAGCAAGTAGCTGCTGAATGCTCAAGCTCCTCAGGACATGCCCTCCTCAGCTCATTTCTTTCCAGATGACCATACAGTTACAGTTGAGTCTATTCACCATCTCTCGCCACATCACACCCCTCGCTAATCACTATGTGCAGCGTCGGGTTCGCCATCTGACCTCCATTCAAGTATGCAATCTATCTCCCTTCCCCGTCCGAGATACACTCGCCTTCGCGTTGGCCCAACCTTCCCAGTTTACCTCCAGTGGAAAGTTTTCCGATGACCTTGATATCACCATTGGACGCAGGCGCGCCCGCAGAATATCCTCCGCTTCGAGCACCACTACACGGAGCATTCGGTGGGATGACAAGACCCGTTCAGGAGAGTCCGCCGACAAGAAGCCCGTCGCTCCCCCCTCACATTCACCAGTGACTGCCGATGCTCCAACATCACCTCGGAGACGAAATGTGGCAGTGGGTGCTGTTCCTCTAGGTACGGTCCGTCCCTCCAATAGACCCCGCACATTGTCGACCGCGTCGTTCGCAAGCAGTATCAACGAATCTCTTCACGACGTCGGGCAGTCTAGCTCAACTGTTATGCCCAGCCTTCTCCGAGATGCCTCGCAGAATGGACTGGAGCGCGTCATCCAATCTCGTTTGATTGAGACGTATGTCACTGTCACGATCCGACAGTCTCCGGCTAGTCTACAATCTCGAACTCCCTCACCTTCTCCCGATTCTTTCTCCGAGGACCGCGACCCACACGACACGCTTCTGTCAATGCCTCCGCGGAAGCTTCCAGCAAGCAGGCGTCATGCAGCGACCAAGTCTATGCATGTCTCTTCTACGTCCTCGAGTACTTTGCATAGCAGGAGCGCGGTGTCGCAAAGTCAGTTTCCTGCTTCTCATAGCAAGTCCATGTCCATGTCTCTTGCCTCCCAGGATTTTCCATCGCACCTACGAGGCACAACCTCCCCAATTCACAGCCACCTTCCAAGTGGCTCGACCCTGCCGTCACCTACTTACCGATCACCAGTGCACCGTCCTTCCACAAATCCTTCATTCAGCATCGATATTCGGGGCGAATTCGGACACCTGGATGGTGTCGATCTGAGTGGTGATCTACTGCACATCGAGGTGTGGGGCAATTTTCCTTCGCATGAAGAGGAAACAGGGACGTATCCTTTACCCTTCGGCTCTCCGTCTTTACGAAAAGGCAAGGAAAGAGACTCATATTTGTTTCAGTCAAAACAATGGCGGATACTTAAGCAGTGGGACGTGAACTTGGTTAATTTGTTACCATTGCGTGAAGAGGTAAATACTATGCTCATTGCCCAACTTAGACGATATTATTTCTAATTTTCGTTTGCTCTCAGTCGCATTTGCACCAGCTGCCTTCCAACACGCTTGTTTTATCTTTGACGCCGCCTAGCCAGCGGTTTTATGTCCCTGTTACACCCCACCCCGAAGAGCGTCGCATGTCAATCTCGCGTCCTGCATCACCGTCCGGTTACAACTCTGATCCAGAGTCTGACCTGCGGAAGGCGCGAGACGTCGAAGTATCTTCCCTTCGGGATCAAGACAGACTGCTGTCTGCAAGTGATCCGCTCGACAGATGGCATGCTGAGGATGCAGACGAGCTGCGGCAAAATTCTGCGTTATCAAAGCATGATGGTAGGGTGACAGCCAACTGGCAAGATTTACTAAAGTCAGTTCATCTGTTTCACCGTTTGCATTGTCGGTACTGACGACATTTTTCTTAGGTTGACCACGCTACAGACAGTGATCTTGGATACGAAGAGGTCATTGTCTGACGTGCTCCAAGTCATTGATCAACTTGTCGTTGAACACCCGACTAAAGCTCTTGTAAGTTTCATTCCATCATTCATCCTTTCATCCGAGAATGTGATTTTGTCGGTGCATGGCGGAATCTTAACAACGCAAAACTTATTGACTTGAAGAATCGTGAAGTTTCGGACCGTCGGGCTTGCATCAGGGAAGTCGAGGCCGAAAAGGGGGCAGTGTTGGACGAATGCCAAAATTGTACGTGGCGATTTTGTTGTCTGGGAGAAAGATGTTGATCGTCTGCCTACATCGTTCAGTGAGAGATCAAATTGACTTGAAGCACGAGGCCATGCGAATACGAAGGCGCGTGCTTGGGGAGGCTGAACAGACTGTCAAGGAGGAGCAACAACTCTTTGTGGCACATGCGACAACACTGGGCACAAAACGGTCAGTATGTATCCCTCAACTATAGTAATCAGTCCTCATCTTCCACAGAGATGCACTTTCAACTCTTCGTAATCAAGCTCCCCCACTGAGAAGCGCTGCGCTGGCCTCACTTGCATCCATTTATCCCATCGAGCTGGTCTCGCCGCCCGATCTTTTGTTTTCCATCTTAGACGTTGCGTTACCCATTCCTCTCGGTAGCACTGACCCTGCGCCACCTATTTCCTTACCCGCCTTCCGAGATATCAACGAAGATACCGTCGCCACCGCGCTTGGTTTTGCGGCTCATGTCGTTCAGCTGCTCGCTGCGTACATGAACAAGAATCTAATATACCCCATCACATACGTCGGTAGCAGAAGTCTTATCAAGGACGGGATTTCAGCAATGGTTGGACCTCGGATGTGCGTACGACCCTTCTCCTCGTTACAAAGGATCTGACGTGCTATGCACCGACAGGTTCCCATTATTCTCCAAGGGCGTTGATACTTATAGGTTTGAATATGCCGTATTTTTATTGAACAAGAACATCGAACTGGTAAGACAATGTGTTTTACAACGTCTTCTGCGATTGACACCTGTTTCTCAGCTTATGGCCGATCGCGATCTGCGAGCATTAGATATGCGACATACCCTTCCTAACTTGAAGAATCTTCTTCTGACCCTCACGGACCCTGAAGGTCCACCGCACCAGTACGCACGCTTGTATCTTGTCCGCACACATTCACTCATTACTTGTGCCAGGCGACTTCGTCCAGAGACAATGTCACAAAGCGACTCCGGCTTGCATTCACCTTCGACGGCATCAAGCATGCTTTCAGAAGATGACATCGCGGAACGCAACGAAGAAGCTCAAGCGGACTCGTGTACGGAGCTTCCGGCGGAGACAAGTACCATAGCTTCTGCGGGATCCACGACGCCGACGAACGCTACGACAAAGAAGACGAGAAACTTCCTTGACCTTGGCCCTTTAACCGGTTTCCTCAGGTCGCGGTATCCTTCGACAAGTCGGACTGCGGGTAACGTTGAAGCGGACGGGGAGGCAACCGCCGCTAACGGTACGGAGGCGCAGTCGTCGCCTAGTCAGGATGCAGACCTGGATGACGACGATGACCGACGTACCATCCGCGACACTCGCAGCGAGCACGCTGAAGACAAGGCGGAGACGCCGATTGTGCGTGAGGATGTTCCAACCACGAACGGGACCACCCAGGTTGCAGCGGGCGATGCAGCGGCAGTGGAAAAGGCCAAGTCACAGCTGACAGCAGCGTCGCTGCTTTCAAGAGGTCAAGTTAGTGTTTGACCGATCTTCTTGCAGTCCTTTCCGTCGTTTGTTGGTCGTCCGACATCTCATGACTATTTTATATCTTTACATAGACTATTGTAAAGGCCGGATCGCCGCCCTCATCGGGTGGGAATTTATGTTTCGCAGTGGTGTGCGGTCGACAATGTGGATATGGGCAGCTTTGAGCCGGGGTTGAAACGTTGATATGGCAACGTGGCGTGGTATTGAGGGTCGGGACGCGCTAAGGAACGACGAACGCCACGAAGCGAACGGAGAACATTCTGTGTTGCGAAAAAATTGCTGGTCCAGAAGCCGTTCATACGTACAAGAGCTGTAGCTCTTTGAGCATTGGCGAGTGAGTACCTTTGAATACGAGGGCGCGTCGGGACTCGGGAGGGCTCAATCTCAGGGCAAAGGTGCGTTAACGTTTATTCGAGAGAGGGTGGTGCATGAGGTGTGAAGCTTGTGAAGAACTATTGCGGTGTAATATTTCTTGCTGTCCTTCACGCAGTGATATTGCAATAAATGAGAATGTCTTTTGCAAGGCAAGAGCGGCGTACTTTCACATTTATTGAAAGCAAGGATTGACCGCAAGCAGTGATTGAAACGGGAAAGGCTAAGAGGAAAAGAGGCGAGCCACGTTTTTTTTCTCGGGAACGACTGAAAGCGGAGGACAGAATTAAGCGACATGCCGGATCGGCAAGAGGTAGCGGAGCCTGGGTAGGGGACCCTTTCGACCCGATTTGGGAGGTTCACGGCGTCGGAATATCAATTAGTGCGCAACCGCGGGCGATACTTTTAGAGTGAACGCCTGGAGGGTCTCTTGCTCGTGTCCTCTGTACTACACCTAATTCCTCGTCGTCCTCGTCGTCCTTGTCCACCACACCATTGTCTTGCTTTCATCGGAATCTATTGAGCAAAGGTAGCTATTATCTTTCGCTTTGCGTCCTCCAAAGTCTCACTGCACGTCGCTTTCTCAGTCTACCTGCCGCAGTGTACCATCATCAGTCCATTTCATAGACAGGCTTAAAACCGGTGGCAGGCAAGTCTTCAATTCCTCCTCATCTCCTCTCATCTCATCCCTTCTCACCGCGTTCGCACACAGTAATACCCCTTGTGCTATCTAGCTTACGCTTTCTCTACTCTAAACCGCTACTGCTCAATCTGTTCGCAATATTCCGCACAAAAGTATACACATCTATCGCCCTTCGCTATGAGTACTATGTTGGATTCCACTACCCAACATTCTAATGGCCAATCCCTGGACGAGCGGAAGCAGAGCCCTCCCGCCTTCTTGGATCTCGCGGACTCTGTACGTCGCTCGGCTTATGTACATCTTGTTCTCTTGTCCTGATGACGTTCTCCATTCAGGGTGCCCGGATGGGCAATGGTGCCGCCGATGCTGCTGCTGTATGTATGTTCCTCTCGTTCCCTTTACGTCGCCTCATCATCATGTCTAGCAGCGCACTCTCAAACGTCTTGAGCACGAGCGACAACGCGCTATCCAACGCAGGATGTTCGAGGATCAGATGCGGGCATTGGAGCTTCAACAGGCGCAGGAGTTGTTGACTATTCCTGTCGATCCCAACGCAGGTTCCATCCAACATCTTGCTGTATCCGCTCCGACGACACCTCCCAGGGTCAGCGCCATGTTGAATGGCGAGTTGTCTCCTGGCCTCCTTCATACATCTGTCGACGCGGAGATACTCTCGAAAGCGGTGGGATCTGCTTCGGACAAGCGCAAGTCTGTGACCTATGCGCCATCCGTCACCAACTCCCCCGACACCTCGATGGGCAATGGACACCAAAGCTTTGCTCGCCCCGGTGGTGCGAAGAGCATGCCTGCGAGCCGACGCACCTCGGCTAGCGAACACGACGAGGAATTAGCCGGTCACCTGCAGGGGCTTTCTCTTGCCGGCGAGCGAGCGGACCGCGAACGCGCTGAACGGGGGCACACGCCTAGCAATATCCATCAGGGCGGCCTTATCGGTAATGGTCGTTACCCTTCGGACAACGGAGCGAGCTATGGCGGCCTTTACAATGCTGGTATGATGCTTGACAAGCAGCTCGACCAGGAGATGCATAGTAAGCTGCTTTTGTCTGCCCGTTCGCTGCCCTGCTGACTGGTCAGTTTATGCAGACGCAATGCGCAACTTGCCTACCTCTGCAGAGGACAAGTTTAACCCTGCGTACAACAAGGTGACTCGATCAACATGTTTCTCTCATGATTTGTCTGCTTAATGAGTCTGTAGCTCTCAACATCGTCAGCTGCTGCATTGGATCTAGCTGCGACGCGTGATAGGACTTCGGAATGGCCTCAGTTCCAGTCTAGAAAGCCTGACGGTTTTTCTTCACGCAATGATCGGAGGACAGTAACCAACCCTCCCATTACCCTCGGTGATTTGACTTCTACGAAGGTATCTGGTCATGCGTCTGGCGCAAATACCCCGCTGTTATCCCAAGTTTCGCAGGGTATGTTGCAAGGACTTTCATCCCGCCGTGGGTCGCCTCTTGGGCTGAATGAGGAGTTGTCGATCACCACGGCTCGCTCCGTTCCAGCCACACCTCTCCACGGAGGCCCCGGCTCTGGGAACCACTTGAAGGCCCCCGGCACCCCGTTGTCCGCCGATTCACAAGGCGGTATGAACGGTTTGTTGCAAAGCTCAAGGCAGTCACCGGTCAATGATCTTCACCCTTCCCTCTCGCGTCTGCCATCTGCTCAATACGAAAGCTTCAGTTCTGTCCCATCTACTCTCGACGACGGATCACAGGTGGGTGTGCAGATTAGTAATCTTCATTCATGCGACGTCCAGCTGACCGTGTTCACAGTCTTCCTTTGCCGTTGACTCATCATATGGTATGAGCAACGGTCTGGACAGTGCTTGCTACGGCGGATACGGCTATGAAAACGGTCGCATACCAAGCGCTAACTCTACTACTGGTTCTACCGCCTTGTATCATCACAACGGCTCGCGCTACGGTTTGGGTTTGAATGGTGCCAGGCCCGCTGGTGCCGACAGCAAGATGAACGGTCTTCATGGTCCCAAACATAAGCGAGGCGATATTGATAGAGAGTGTAAGCTGCTCGCTCTATGTTGCAGTTTCGTTGCTGACTGATATCTGGGTTAGTCAATCGATTTGCCGGTACAAGGCTGGAGGATCTTATTGGAGAAATTGCATCCCTTTGCAAGGATCAACACGGTTGTCGTTACTTGCAGAAAAAGCTGGAGGAAGGTGTCCCTGAGCATCGCGATATGATCTTCCGGGAGACCTTCAGTCACTTCGCTGACTTGATGACCGGTGCGTTTATCTCTTACGCATAATCACCTTCGTATCTCATACAAGATATTATATAGATCCCTTCGGCAACTACCTCTGCCAGAAGCTCCTGGAGTATTCAACCGATGATCAGCGAAACGTCATTTGCGAGTCTGTCGCCCAAGATCTCGTTAACATTTCCTTGAACATGCACGGCACTCGTGCTGTTCAGAAGATGATCGACTTCTTGTCGACCCGTAGACAGGTGAGCTTGGTCCTGATTGGATTTCTCTTATATCACTTACGTGTGAGTGCGGCAGACTGACCCGAAGTACAATGTTCAGATCCACTCTATCATCGTTGCTCTGAGCCTGCACGTCGTGGTCTTGATCAAAGACCTCAACGGTAACCACGTTATTCAGAAGTGTTTGAATAAGCTAGTGCCTGACGATAACCAGGTTAGACTAAATTGTTATTTGTTCCCTTTGTGCCGATTTTGACATGGTCTCCTCTCTAGTTCATCTACAACGCCGTCGCAGCTCACTGTGTGGAAGTCGCGACCCACAGACATGGCTGCTGCGTGCTGCAGCGCTGCGTTGATCATGCGTCTGACAGCCAACGTGTACAGTTGGTGAACGAGATCACCTACAACGCATTGACACTGGTGCAGGATCCTTACGGAAACTATGTAAGTTCCAATTCCGGTCTGATCAGGTTTAGTCGCTCACTCTACCTGTACTCTTATTTAGGTTGTGCAATACATTCTGGATCTGAACGACCCTCGTTTCAGCGATGCCGTCATCCGTCAGTTCACTGGCAACGTTTGCGCCCTATCTGTACAGAAGTTCAGTTCGAATGTTATCGAGAAGGTGTGCAGCCATCCTTCATGGCTATGGATCTAGCCTTTAACATCTTTTGCCTAGTGTGTCCGTGTCGCGGAGCACAATACCCGTAAAATGCTCATTGGGGAGTTACTTAACCGTACTCGTTTAGAGAAGCTGTTGAGGGACTCGTATGGTAACTACTGTGTACAGGTCAGCAGATGGTATTCGGTATTCAATTTCGCTACTGACATATTCCCACAGACTGCTCTGGATTACGCCGAGCCTGGACAGCGTGCTCTCCTCGTTGAGGGTATTCGCCCCGTCCTTCCTTTGATCAGGAACACACCGTACGGCAAGCGCATCCAGAATAAGTTGCAGCGTGAGACTTCCGATGGATATGGTGGGTTCCACTCGTCTGGTATGGCTGTCCGCACACCTAGCATCGGCATCAACGGAAGCCCTCACGGCGGCATGCATTCGAGCCATCTCGACAATTTCGTCCCGCAGAACAGCTTGTACGGCCACCATGCACCATCTCTCCAGAACCAAGGCCTTATGGGACACAACTCGCCGTTGCACAACCTCCAACCGCATTCCATCGACGGATATGTCCTTCAAAACCACTCCAGCCACAGTCCCGGGATGACCCCTCCTCACACTCACGCTGGATTCCAGAACTCATACGGTAGCGTCAACTCCTTCCCCAACGTTGGCATGAATGGCGGTCTCAGCGATCCCTACCAGCAAGCCAACTTCGGTTACAACATGTAGATGATGGCTTGGTTCCTGCGATTGCCACATGGGTTCAACGTCGTCGGTCCGATCTATATGAATAGATTCCTGCTGCTATCACCGGACTTTGTTCACTATGGCTTACTCTGTTCTCTCTCTCACTTTCATTAGGTCCTCTGACCTCTCTCGAACTCCCTCCCTCTCTCGCGTCGTATCCTACAGTAATCTCATTTGTATTCCACTCCAGTCATCGGCATTTACCTCGATTCTCTGCGCTTTTTAGTACTGACCATTTATTGCATCAACTTTGGCTCACACAACTTGCTTTCTCCTATTCATCCCATCCATTGTACAGCGTACTTTCATCCCTTGTACAGCGTACCCCGTTGCAGATAAACCCATTCTTAGTCTTTGCCATTATTATAGTAAACCACATCGTCGCATTACCTGTCCGCAATGTAGTTAACATTAGTGATTTGGCCCCGATGCGCACACAGTTGTTTCACCCCAGTTGTTGAAATGGTATGATTGCATTCCGGAGGCGGCGTGAGTGGAGAACAGTACAAGACGATCCAAGAGACGACGTTACATAAATCGTGAATAGAAAGGAAGCAAGAATAATACCTAAATATCGTAGTAGTAATTAGACAACGCCGAGCACGATGGTAGCCCGCAGGCTTACTTCCTTGCCCGACGTGATATGAGCTTTCATGACGCCGTCGTCGGAGAGCTCCAGATACTCCTCCGTGCGCAGGGAACTTGACTTCCAGCCCCAACTCTGGCTCACACTGAAGACGTCCGGTGCACTTGTGAACTTGGTGAGGTTCGCCCCCGTCGCGCTGGCACATGCGATCGTGAAGTACGCGCTGACGGCACCGCGTCCATCGCGGTAGGGTTGGGATGGGGCAACAGGGGGCGCGGTCGCTGGGATCGTGTTGCCTGCGACCGAATTGACGTGGACGGACGAGTAGGAGTTGGGCATCGATGATGGTCGGGAGGGGGATGCTGGTGTGGATGAGGGCGTGGAACTGCGAGAATGTGAGGACGATGGTCGAGCGAGTGACGCGACGTGCTGAGGTTGCGGTGTCGCGACGACCGCAGGGCCTGCCAATGACGGCAGAGGAGCTGAACTCGGTGGTATAGGATCGACGGTCGACTGCCGGTGCAGGTACACACCCAGCTGGACGCCCTTCTTGCGCACGACTTGCACATAGACGTTCCATAGACTCCCCGCGTACCATATCGTATGGGAGTGCAAGCGACTCTTCTCTTTCAGAGCGTCGATGTCCCAGAACTCGACGCCGAACCGCAGAGGCGGGTGAGGCGTCCATTTGCCCTTGCCCTTTGGATCTTCGTGTTTGCAAGCTGATGCAGCGTAAGCCTGTTGGTCCAGACCGAAACAATTGTTCTCGGCAGTATGCACGACTCCAGTCCGACCAGCTTGTTTCCGCATGGGCGACGGGGCAAACAGCTGGTCCATCGACGCGCTTTCCAACCCTACGCTGTCGCCCAGACGGGAGGAGGAGTCCTCTGGCACGGGGAAGTACAATTTGGAGTCGCCGCCAGGTCCCTGTTGGTCGTGAATCTCGCCCGTTGTCACGCTGACGCCGAGTTCCTTCGGCGGAGGCCCCGGACTTTGCTGGGCGGAGCTAGCAGGCCGGAATGTGATGTGATGACGAAGCATCGATTGATCCCAGTGGGCAGACTGAAGTACCGCAAGCGGTGCGTATGGTTTGCCTGTTACCGATGAGACGTGTTTCTCAAGGTCAATCATGTCATCGAAACTCTGTCATGCAAGGCTGGGATGAATGGCTGTTGGAGGATGAGCACAAGCACAGACTCACCATGTTCGCGTAATAAATCCCCTTCTCAAACAAGATACTCCATTCGGACTCCTCTTCTTGTATGACGCCATCTTTGCGCCGAAGCTCGACAATGGAACGCGCCATATTGTACCGTTCCGTCTCGCTTTTGACGAACAGAGCGTCCGACGATAACAGCCTTCGTACCCACCGGGCATCAAGTCCTCCGCGACGCCAGATGAAAGGCATATCGTACGCGGCGGTGACGCCTTCGCTGATGATGCCTACACTGGTGCTGGGGTTACTCCTGTGGATGGGCGCGTTGGAATGGAAGGGGATGGTTGTAGCTCGTTTGCGAGTGCTAGGGATCGACGCCGGCGGAACGATGAAAGATTCCTGCCGTATCCGAGCGAAGGAGGGTCCTAGTGAATCTTGTTCATACTGGAGCATGTCCGCTGCCCAGCGGGTAATCCAGCATACGGCAGCCTCGCCAATTTTGTTGGAGACACCGCCATAGAAATAACTAGTAGGAGGGTTGTGAGAGGCCGAGCTGCATGACGACTCGGAGAACGAGTTGGCGGGGTCTTCTTTCTTTATCTCAAGGTGGTCTGTCGATTCCGAGCGGGTAGACTGAGGGGATCCAACTTGCTGAGAGTCACGTTCGTACGTGGAAGAAGCCTTGCGTGACTGGTCGTCGTCGTCAGTCGCTAATATAGCAATGGCTTCCAAGCCGACGGCGGCTTCAGGCTCTTCTTCATCTGGCTCACCAATGCCTTTGCCCGTAGCAAAATCAAGATAGCGAAGCACAGTCCGGGGACCAATGGTGGTCAAGACTGCACTGAGAGCTTGTGCAGCAACTATAGGCACGGAGAGGTATACGGCAGTCGCGAGAAGGGAAAGAAGGAATCGAGGAGTGGTAGGATGGTGGTTGGGTGGGCACGGAGTATGCTGTATCGAGTCGGCGACTGAGGAGAACGGTATGGTGGGTGTCAGAGGGTGCGCGGGAGTAGGAAGGATGGTGGGCGAAATGTGTATGGGAGGACCGCCCCCGTAGAGGCGAGCGATACAAATCCTGTGAGCCAGTGAGTTTAGGGGGTATAAGGCAGGTGTAAAGACCTACTCGAACGCTGAGACATTGTCAGCGAAGGATTCGGGGGCGGAGAACGGGCGGGGACAGACCTGCACGGGTGATATTCGGATCGTCAAATACAATGTCAATGACTGGAGACTCGTGCTGAGAAGAAGCGAATTTCGCGATGGACTCGACGAAACCTGCTGTGAATAGGGACTTGAAGAAACCCTAGAAAATATGGGTCACTGATTGGCGGCGTGCTCACACGACAAGTGAATACTCACCGCTTGGATCAGGATGACTTTGTGGAGATGGTAAGTTGCATCCCAGCTGCCACGGATGCGCAGGGAGACATCGGCGGTCTTCCCCTCGACGAAGGAAGCATAGAGGTGTTTCTGGAGTTCTGAGGCGGCGGGTGCGGCGATGGTGGGGGACGAGGGCGGGGTGTCGCTGGACATGCGATGAGGATAAGAGCCTGCGCGGAGATTTGGCAGCGAGGGCGTGGGCTGCGAGCGTAGACGGTGGTGAGCGATGGAGATGGGAGAGGAGGGACCAGGATACATGGTCGCGGTGGCTAAAAGTTCTTGGCTGCACCGATCAGGAACTGCTGCTAATCGCTCTTGCAGTCGCCCACGATCCATGGCCTTTCCTCAACAACAACAGTCTCGTTTCTCCGTTCTCTCCGCTTCCTCGCTCTCCTCAGCAGAACATCTCTCGCCAGGCGCATCGTCTACTCGATTCTCCTTGCCTTCAGCCACCAACACCAACTTCCACACATCCAAGCCAGGCGTCCGTCCCAATGTATACGACCGCAACCTCAACAAGACTCGCACAACCGAAGTCTCGTCGGCAGCCTTTGCGTTCCTCTTCTCAGAGGCAGTCCAATACACCCAGAAACGCGTCCTAGGCATCGCAGATCTCGAGCGGAGGTGGGGCATCTTCTGCGATCTCCAGCGCAGTTGCTAACGCGTAACAGATTGAACACTCTTGGCTATAGAGTCGGCACTCGGGTTCTCGAGCTCATGGTATGGCGTGCGGAGTCTTCTGCCAAGCTGCCAAAGAGAGAGATCCGTTTCCTGCCCGCCTTGATGTCCATTCACACACAAGTTTGGAGGGCCGTCTTTGGAAAGCCAGCAGACGCTATAGAGAAGAGTGTCGAGAACGCAGATGAATGTGAGCATCCTCATACCAATAAAATCACAATAGCCTTCTCATGAACGTACAGACATGATTATTGACAACGATCCCTCAATAACACGCAATATATCTGTCCCCCGGGACATGAGCCAACTCAGTTGCTCTTCCTTCACTGCTGGTATAGTCGAAGCCGTACTCGATGGTCTAGGTTTCGTCAGTAACTTTCTCTTCTCTGCATGGCATTAGCTCACATCCCCTCAGCCTGCTCGAGTCACCGCGCACAACACACCAACCGATGCGCTACCCAATCGGACTACCATCCTCATAAAGCTAGAAAAGTCCGTCCTGGACCGTGAAGAAGCTATGAAGACTTGAGCGGATACTTTTCTACGCGTTATACTGTACAATAGTCATGAATACACGTGAGGGTTCACAATGTGCAATTGCGGACCTGTTATCAGCGCGTCTTTATCTAGCACTCTCATCTTCTCGTCAACCATGGTGCAGGTACATACTATCCACATTTCACCACCTCTTTGCAACTCGTCCTGCGCCTGGGCATCCGACTATGCCCAATTGCAAGATCTCTATGCATGTCCATACACGGGCGCTATCACCACTCGTACTGCGACCTTGAACGGGTTCCAAGAAAGCGATCGGAATACCGTACGTTGGGTTACAGCACTACATGTTGGCCTCACCTAACTTCCTGTAGGTTGTGTTCACGAGAGAGTCGTTTTCCTCTCTCAACTCATACGGCTACTCCCCTCACCCACTCAAGGAGTACATAGAATGGTCCTACAACCTTCTCACCCACCCGAGCTCCTCGGGCACGCCACCTACAAAACCTGTCATTCTCAGTATCACCGAGTCGTCTCCACCGCTTCTCACCGAGATGCTGTCCGAGATCCAGCAACTCCGTGAACGTCTGCAGAGCTTTCACAGCTCCAGACCCAAGTCCGAGCAGGGGTCGCTCGATCCCTCGACGCTCGTAGCCGTAGAGCTGAATACATCCTGTCCGAACATCCCTGATCACCCTCCGCCTTCCTACGACCCACCCGCGCTTGTGCCTCTCCTCAAAGTCCTTGCCTCGGCGTTCGAGGCCGACCCGACACTCACCATCGGTCTAAAGCTTCCGCCGTACACATACTCCGCGCAGTTCCAAGCAATCTTGGACGTCATCGCCAAGCTCAGTACTCCGCATCGCGCCAACCCGATCGCGTACTTGGCGTGCACGAACACGCTCGGGTCGTCTCTCCTCTTCTCCAGCCAAGTAGTCGGGTCACCGTCGGCACAGGACCCACACTCGTTCGCCCTCCCCACCGGTTTCGGAGGCCTCGCTGGAGAGACGATCCACGCCCTCTCTCTAGGAAATGTCCATACTTTTTCCCAGCTCATCTCCAAGCATCCTGATCCTGCTGTACAGAGGATCAAGATCATTGGGATTGGAGGGGTCACGAGTCCGGAGGCGGTCAAGAGAATGCATGCAGCTGGTGCACATGCAGTAGGGTGTGCAACGTTCTTGGGCCACCAAGGGGTCAAAGCATTTGAGTTATTGTTGGCAAGCTGATATTTGTGTTTTAATTGCAATTGATGTGGTTCAACGCGTATGACAAGCATATGACAATGAATAGGCTCAGATCAAGCCCCTCACACAGAACGTGAGAGCCACTGAGAGGGGCTTGTCGCAAAGTAGGGGGCAGCATCGCTATTCCCAAGGTCCGCCAAAAAGGGTCACAGACGCCCTGATCCTTTTCGGCGTCTGTGACCCTCGCGCCGCACGTGAAGCTCGACGACCCTAACCCTAATTTCCTTGGGCCCAAGTTCGAACTTTTCACAGTAGGGGCACATTTCGACAAAACCCTCTGTATCATTCTCATTCAAATATCAATGTATATTGTATATAACTACACTGTAGCTACATCTACAACAGAAAGGGCTGAAAAAACCAAAAAAGCTGTCCAAGAAAGAGACATTTGAGTGAACTGGGAAGCTGCATATCTATTAGACCACAAAGGACGACAGAAGGGCTCTGTTGAGAATACTCGACCTGTCCGTGGGTTACTTAAAAGTACGGATTCACCACCAAGCGGTACATGTATTCGGCCACGAAGACCATCCGAGCACTGACACGCCCCGCAGGGCGATTTTTGGCAATGTTGTGTATAGAAGTTGATAGAACATATGAATTCAAGTAAAAAATATCTAAAAGGAGAAGATCAGTGAAGAGAGACGGATTGGCACACCCAAAGCAAAGATAAACTCACAAGAAAACATGTTGCCGCCTGCAGGGCGACCCCCGGAGGGTTTGGAACATGACAATTGTGTTTATGCGTCGCCCAAGGTGCATAATATGTGTCCTAATGTTACGACAAAGCATGTTAAGCCTGTCAAGTCTAGTCTGAGTGTATCTGGGTTCTTGCTTAAGACACTTTGTATAATGAACAAAGGAGGTCAAGCTGAAGATAATCCTCAGCGAGACTACAGGTTTATATACTGGTACAGATATGCTGAGTCAAAGTAAAGGAATAAGCAGAAAGGCTTGGTAATACTATGAATGATGATGAATAAGCCTATGGCTTATGCTGAGTAAG
>SGPM01000092.1:0-86480 GCA_004802725.1 Antrodiella citrinella
CAGCGTTGGAGAGACCACTCAGTCGAGGGGGGAAAGTGAGTCGTGCTTCATGGGTACATCTGTCGTAGTGCTCATTTGATTTTCAGGCGTCTACTGGCAGCGGTGTGGCGGCAAAAAAGCCTGCAGCACGAAAGAAACAGAAGCAACTGGCGGCAACAGAACCAGCAGTCCTCGAGGAACAGCCTGACGGCGGCCCTTCCCCTCAAAGCGTAGGTCTTGACATGCTACAGCGTGATTTCCAACTCTGACATCATGCATGCACAGGGAGCCATGGCTGATGGGTCACACGACAAGGCAATGCTCATGGACGAAAAGGCGGATGGCTCGGAAGGTGATAAGGTCAGACCACGTTGTTGGATGTAATTCAAACAGCTGACATCACGAACAGGTTGTGGCGGCTGCTGGACCATCGAATCTGAAGGCGGAAGAAGTGGGCAAGAAAGGATCAACGAAGTCGAACGAGATTATCGCCGACACAAAGGTTAGTCTCCTCCCTCCCCCTTCGCTTCCTTCCCTCTGCACTGCACCCCTTCCCTCCCTTGCTTCCCTGAATGGCCAGTCTATTGAGACGGGTATTCGGTGGGGTTTTCTCGCCCGTATGGCCAGTCTATTGAGACGTGTTACGTGAGGCGTAACTTCGGCACGAGTTCTGACTAGGACGAGGTTCAAGTGAGACGNNGAGGACGATGTGCAGACGAGGACGATGTTCAGAGTGGAAGATAACCTCTATTAACAAGGAGGTCAAGTTGGGGAACAACTTGACCGACACGTACAGGTATTTATACAGGTATGAGAACTGCGGAATCTGAAGGAGGATCGTTCGAGTACTAAAGGACTGCGGAAGGAAAGGAGAAATGTTCAAAGGGAAACCGTTGGAACAGTGAGCGTTGGACGGTGACAGTTCATCCGCAGTAAGGGAAAGGGAAAGGGGGTGAGTCGTACTAGGTATACGTATGGGAGTCCATATGCGGGTAAGGGTACGACGAAGGAAGTGGATAAGGGAATAAGGGGATAATGGGGAATAAAGGGAAAGGAAGGGAAAAAGAATAAGAGCGCACGCGTGTTTGTAACAGTGTGTTCTCCTGCGCTTAGGAGCCCGTCCGGTGCATCAGCGCGAAGCAGGGGAAGGATGAAAGCACCGGACTCGTCTTCGGATGCGCGGCGCATGAGCTCGCGTGCAACTATCTCTTCCAGATCCCGCTTGTCTCCGCCACCACTGAAGAATGAGGAAAACCCGGAGATGACGGACGGAATAGCACGAAGCAGGGGCCCAAGGAAGGATGCGCCCGACTCGTGAACGTTGCTGTTGGCGATTTGGTCGTAGGCGCGGAGTTGCAGCTCACGGGCCAAAAGCTCACGGGCAGTGTGCTCCCGTGAGTGCCCCGTATGAATACCGACCATGCGAACGGGCTCGTGAGTCAACAGTCAGGAGTCCCGTGCATACATAGGGACATAGCTATTGGCAAGGGGTGAGTGCTCGCTTCTAACTCTACACCAACACGGTGACTCACGGAGCAGCAACGGCAGGTGCGGCAACGGCGGCAAGGGTGAGCGCAGCGACAGTAGGAGTGTACATCTTGGATGAAAATATGACTTGAGATTGGACGTGAAGGAATGGGTTGGTAGAGAGATTATTCGTAAATGTCGAACCAGCGACGAGAAAAAAACGAAAAGGCTGCAACGGAAGTAACGATTAGAACCAAGGACAGATACGGAAACGGCTGGGATTGACTTGCCAACCAGTGCCTATGATATGAAGTGGGCTGGATGATGAAGTGAGGAGCTGAGGGGAAAGCATCCCATTGTCCCCATTTATACGACCTGTGAAGGAGCTCAGTACTCGAACAAGATTGAGATGAAGCGCAGATCACAGCCAATACGCGATCTCCTTGGATTGACAAGAATCGCCCTGATCTTCCGGAAACAAGACTTCTCAAGATATCTTGGCTCTGTCGGCGTCACATTCATGGTTTGTTGGGCGGGACGATATGCGATCATTCTAAGACATTTATGTCGTTACTGGTGAGCATCTGTCCACTGTATTTAACAAGCGACCTACAATGATGTGCGCCACTTGAGATTGAAACTGCTTGGCCACCTTTTCATCACGCCGCCGCATCCTTGGTGTAAAGACGGGGCCGTGAACACAGCATCAGTACGCCCGGTTCTATTTGTGATGAAGAGAGACGTACTCTTACATTCAACCACTGGGGTTGCTTGGGACGAGCTTTCATCGTGACAAACCAGTGTCATTCGACGTAGACGTCCAGGACTTCGGAGCATAGGTATCATAGCGCGGCGGCGAAGCAAAAAGTAATGCCGAGAGAGAATTAGCTTGCACGTTTCATGCATGCATAGGGATACAAGACTCTTGGAAATGGCTGAAAGCTTGGAAGATGTTCGCTCCGATTTGAAAGGATCATAGTGGCACATGATACCGGCCCGTCGTTATTGGCCGTGAGTCGTGATGTTGTCTTTAATGGCGCACGCGGCGAGAAGTGCAGAACTCGATCTCCCATCACCCGAATCCTGTGGTAGTAAGTATAATAGTTCAATTGTATCATGAAGTAACAAGTGTAGAAATCTGCGATAGTCAAGATACTACCATTGCCTTCCCGCCTTGATCTTGGCGGCTTTGACTCACAAGTTCAATAGAACCATGGCATGAAATCGTATCCGGACTCGGGCTGAATACCTCGGTCAGAAAAGGACACGATGTGCAGGAGGGTCGAGCACATACCTTTCAACATCACCCCCTCTAGCAAGCCGGTCCAATCCAGCGAGGAACAGTTTTTCCGCTTCCTCACACTGGGACGCACTGTAATTCTCCACATCATCCGCCTGTCCTGTAATCCAGGTGGAACCGAGGCCCAGAGGAGCTCCTAAGTTCCCTGTAAGCGCACCGGCGAATCTCAGGCTCATAGTGGATGCCAGTCCTGATTGAAAACCACAAGACTCTTGACGGACGTCCCTCAGATCCAGTATGAATCTTGCGACGAGGTTGGTTGCCATGCTGGGTAACATGTGAGACCAGAGAACAGCAGCCGTGATAATGCGCTTACGCTTCGTTTATGTAGACGAAAGACGTCGAGCCGCTGGTATTGTCGCGCAAGAAAATGTCCAAAAGAAGGGTTACAACGTTCAGGGCAAGGAGAGAACTTCAGATGCTCATCAGGATAGAGCACGATAACGATGGAAATGCTGCGTACGCAAAGTACAAGGTCCCTTAAAACGCAGAAATATAATGAACATCACCCATGCGACTAGTGGGTCATTTGAACGTACCGTCGCGGATGATTAGCGTTGAATATGGCGGCTTAAATTCCTCCATCTCCCTACGTGTTTCCAGCGCGTAGGCGGTTTGCTTCCATGTTATTAACAGGACTAGAAGGTCAGATGCGATAGCAATACCTCGCGTCACTATAGGTACTGCACAGGCTTGGAGGATCAGGTAGAAGTTCATAAGCTTCAGTCAGATGAATTGCATACGCCTGGTAAGAAGCTGGATGTAAGGAATAATTCGGACAAGAGGGCGACCATGGACTCACGACGCAGGAGCAACAGACAAGAACGTCGCTGAGCAACCTCCGTCGATCGTAAACGTCTGTGGACGGCTGTAGTTATACTAAAATGACACATCAATACATGAACACATAGAAGTCAGAACAGCTCACTATGTTGACGCAGGGGACGAAAATGCTGAACGAGAATACTACAAGGGCGGGGACCCACTTCAGGCGACATATAACCCATACACGCAACGCGGAGAAAACTACAGGCACAGTAAGCGAGACGAGTGCAATATGATTGTGGGAGAAGGACGCACATGCAATCCCGAACATCCCTAGGACGTCTACAACATATGCCATGATCGACGTCATTTCGCATCTACAAAGCATGTAACTCAGTATCCCGATCGTCGCAGAAAGGAAAATAAAATATACCCCTATAAACACGACGCAAGTTCAGGTTTGTTGATTGTCGGGCTCAGTCACGAAAACTCACCAGCAAATTGATGGGCATAACGGCGGGCAGTCCCAAGACCACCAACTCAATCAGCGTGCAATAGCGCTGCAAGATGAACAACACTGTCACGAGATTGGGTTTCTTGGTCCAGATGCACTGGACCTCGCGGGAAAATGTGAGTAAAGTGTCGTAAGTGATAAGCACTGCATCATAAATAAGCACACGTTAACCAAGACTTATGCCATTCAAGACACTGACCAGCAGCCACGAGTAGACACGAGTTAGAGAAGAAGCTAAGATAAAATGTTAGGTGATTACGCATATGGAGATAAAGAGGTATATTCACTCACTAGGTTTCGTTGCCGGACATCTTTCGTGCTTCCAGAAGTAATGAGGAATTGTACCACAAGGAAATGTCAATGTGCAAAGCAACAAGTCCTCAGGCGCAGTATATATACCACACATCCTCGAGCTCGTGAGCACAGTGCTTGACGTGTACGTCCGCAAGGATTGCGATATCGACATGCAGATACAGAGGACAGATACTCTCAAGGACAATGTCTTCTGGATGGTTGGGACCTGTCCCATCTGACAGAAAACATAGCAGTGCGGTCCGTGCCGGACACTTATACAACCAATCTAAGGGCGAACAGAACTTGAGAACGACGTTAATGCGCACTAGTAGAGGAAGTAGCTACCAAAAAGGTCAGGGAATACAACACTCCCGCACAGGAATGTATACCCCCCGAGTATCACTATACTCAGGACCTGTAAGCAGTGCCGAGGAGCATTGCCTTTTTTTGCCAACAATGATCGTGCCCGTGACATTCCGCAAACGCTGGCTTGGAACAGGAGAAGTGGCTCGGACCACAGGTTGTCAGTGCAGTGAGATATCTTGAAGATAGAATCCCATCCAATCCTTGACAAGAAATGTTCCCGCTCAAGCGTTGAAGAGAGGATAACAGAAAAGAAAGATGTTTGTCGCGGTCCCGGACGAGTCGGACTCACATAGCGGAGTAAGACTGCCTTTGGATCGTGTCGGCTTCTGTCGGCATCGCACTCTGCACGTCTTGACGTCCTCATTCTCAGGCTCCAGGCGTATATTGACACTTCAGACGATCATTCCACCTCCAAAGAAAATATCATATTCACAGTAGCACAGTGCATCACCGATAAAACCGAAGTACGGTTATAACTCTCAGGAACAACCCCTTTAGAACAAGACAGCTCCAACGAGCGTTACAAGGGAGAACGCAATCGCAGGAAGCACGGTGTCTGGGGAAAGCGACAAGGCTGTTCTTATCTCACGGTCCTCGTCCCTTGTTCACAACGGAAGGAAGAGGCTTATGTACCTAAATTCACGCGCGAGCATCTTCTCGTCCTGTTGACGTTTGAGGAGATTGTCCACAGCAGCACGCGCTTCCACTGGCGCAAAGGGACCCGTCAAGGCATGTGTGGAGGCGTCGTAGTCACGAACGAATAGGCCACGAGCTTCCGTACATCCAAGTTCGAGATGAGGAGGGACTGACTGCGGAGCGGCGAGCGCACTGGGGGCTGCGACCATAGCGATGGAAAGAGTAGCGAGGACGTTACGGGCGTACATGATGATGTGTGGATGGATTCGAAGGAGAGATGAGGAATAGAGAAGGGTCATTAGAGGTGGAATTTAAAGTAAAGCAGAGGCTATACGAACATTGCGAGTATATTTGAATATACAGTAACGATATAGTATGGTAGCACTCACCCGGGCCCCGACCAGCATCGTAGAAATTGAAGGTGAAGTAAGATTGGGCGACTTGCAGACCACACACAAGCAGCTGGCCTTTCTTATACCCAGCGGACAGCTAGCCCGACTAGCAGGAGAACCTAGACGACCATCCATGCACTGCTTTGACCACCGTTGACCAGGTCTGAATAAGCAGATCAAATGAGGATTATGAGATATTGATGCTGGACGGGATGATGTTGCTGGACCGTGACTTTGGATGTTCTGCCAGTGTATCGGTGCTATGCTCTCGAGGATACAGCGCTCGCGTTCATCCACAAGACGAGAATCATTACGTAGTATTGACTGGGGCGCCGCGGTCTGATTAAACCATAAGAACATGACAGTGTGGAGGCCGGAATCGGAGTATGATAGTACAGCGTCGCTGATTTGAGAGGATCTAGAAAGGAGACGGGCCTCGCCTCAACTTGAATCTGCCGTCCATGGAGGTTGGCAAGAGTAAAAGTCCTTGTTGCTGCAGACCTTCGCGTACGATGGCGTTGATTGTGCCCAAGGTCGAGCTGGATACTTCCTGGAAATGTGTGGCAGAGAACGTCACCCGATGCAACAGCTTCGCACGCGGAACGACACTCTGGATGAAAGCGAAGGGAAATACGTGGTTGTTGAGAGCCCCGTCGGGGTCTGACGAGAAGATGTCGTTGAATATGACGTGACGAACAGTGTTCGAGAGGGTTGATAACGTCTCTGTGACTGTCTCGGTTACTTCGACTGGCGTGAACTTGTCGATGGAAACTCTGAGTTTCAAGACTGCCACTGACTTGAAGCCTGCCAGCAGTGCTGATATACGCCTGTGAGATTCCGGCTCTGTGTGCGTGTATGTCAATTCATAGCGAGGATAAACGGTAATATGTTATGTTGTGGTCTCACCTGGGAATTTCGTACCAGGTCCCGACGGAGCAGAACATGGGCCCCACTGATACTTCAGCGTTGGCTGGCGCAAATGAGAATGAAAAGTGCTGAACAGCGAAGTGAATGCTGTCAACCCAAACGTGACGGTATAATTGGCCTCCAAGCAGGCCAGCACGTCGGGCTTGAGAACAGCGCACAAGATGAGGCACATCGACCGAATAGCGGTGTGATCCTCGTAGGACCGGATGACAAGCCTGAGAATGTGTCGATAGTAGTGGTGTAGCAAAAGATACAGCTGGTGAACCAGGTTCGCGATTCGCATGCTCGCGAGCTCTGACTCCGGGAGAATCTGCAGATACACGATCTGCAAAGTTCGCACCTCGGCGAAGACACCTAACGTGGCGACGAACACTTTGAGCATGAGTACATGGGCAGTGTACATGGTCAAGGCGTCCAGCTTTGCGAAAGAGTCGACTACGATGTCTTGCTCGCAGTGACAGGCAAAGGTTACACATTGGAGAAGCAGTGTATCGAGGTTTGGCAGGGAACTTGCAATGCGGACAAATTATGCGAGCAAATCCACCGTATATTGTGATATGGCGGATGAATCTACCCACAGAAGGAGCGTTGTCCAGAAAACGTGAAAATATGGAAAACCGTTCTGGGTATTGAGCAGTAGAGATTGCGACTGTGTTGTAGAGGCAGTGACGACGGGTCGCGGTACTGAACGCATGCGAAACCAAGGCCCGGAGCAGGAGAACAGACACTCGCATGTCATCGTGGAGGTAACCGACGATGCAGTTAAAGATATCGATGGGTAGGTCTGGTATGTGTAACGCATCCCTTTGCAATGACTGTCTTATCGCAGCGAATATTGGATCCTCTTGAAACTGTGGGCTACCGTAGCCTACTAGTGTCACTGCGTTGGGTACAGACTGTAACTGCAAATTCTGCAATAGCCGAATGGCAGAGCCTCAGGTGAGTGTTAGAACTTGATGTTTAGGGTAAGACTCACTCGAAAAAAACCAACTCGCTGTCTAAGATGAATACTTATTGTCCACACTTGACGGTGGAAGCTCCGAGTCAAGGGGAGGACTGCGGCGTCAAAATATGAAATTGTAGGCGCATAGCGTCACCGTCGTCACCTGTGACCGTCACGCTATGCCTGGCTGTTTCGTGTAAGTGTGTAATATGTACCCAACTTGATCAAAGGCGAGCTCAGTTTTGAGGACCGAGGAATACGCTATTCAAACGTTTTGTAAAACTCGTGAAGACTTCCAAGTTCAACGTATGAATCTCTACTATACAGATCAGTAGTAGATTCAGTACTAATGAAATTGAGGTGACATTTGTGGGAGGTGAGTGTTCAAGTCTCTTCGAATTGATACTAGTGCTTGACTGACCGGCGACCGTTTTCCAGATTCCGAAACCGAGTCTAAAGGTGGCTCGTCAGAAGGACCGGGCGCATTGTCGTGCATCTACCATGTTATATGGTTACATAGCGCATCACATCACAGTGATTGGCTGTTCGTAGGTGACTAGGTGCGTCCACTGGCAGATCTCACCATCTCACGGCTCACGAAGGATGTCTCCATCGAATATCGTTGACTTGACAGGCGGGGCACCCGTGGGGAGCTTTGACTCTGCGTTACTGCATCGATATTCCAGACTCACCCATGGCGCTGACCCCTGTTACGGCCTGGCAGCCAGTCGATTATGCACTGGCTGTCGAAGCTTGTATTTCTTGCCACACCTTGGAAGCCACTGAAGTTCATCGAGCTCGCGATCGGCCACTTGTGCGTACGCCACATGGTCACTACACTTTCCTTGAATATATCTCCTCAAGGGTGAAAGCGAATGCGACGACCTCATCGTTGGAGTAGTCAAACCTGTATTCTGGGATTCTATGGGTCGTCTGCTGGAGGCTGTTCTGCACCGTCTGCGCCCACTGGTAGCGTTTGAAACGAGCCGTACGTTCACGTTCTCATACTTTCCTTTCTCTCTTTTTTTTGTCACTCTGGAACCCTGGAATTGTCAATCAAGGCCTTCTCCGTCCAAATTCATCTCTCCATTCCCGTGTGTTCTCGCCTCTGCTTATCGGGGACGCACGAACGAGCTTGTCATCACAGCACTTGACCAGTATGAGGACATACTTTCGCGCAATGTGAACCCGACGCCATCGTAGTAGCGCGATCACTGTGGAGTTATGAATGTACGTACATACCTCTCATATTTGAGGGTGCAACTAATTGCAACTATTTATTGATGAAGACACGCGAATGGAGGTTTTTGCTGTGGCGAGTTGTTCTGTGCATCGGGTCCTTTGTCCTCGTTCAGTGTTCAACGTTCAAGCATCCCACCCTCTGTTTTGTCCGGTGGACCTGAGCCATGGTGCTCTCTCGTTATTGCTCGCACCTCATCTTTTTATTCATTCTCCTCTCTCCCTTCCTGAGTGATCGCCACGCGACGTGTGGATCTGTCAGCATCAAATTGCACCACTAGCACCTCATGATTGAACTAAAGTATCTCGCCACAATGTTATCTGTATATCCCCCGCATTCCAGAAACTTGCAATTGTTCGCAGTGCGGCCGAATGTCCTAATGTAACACGTTGCCGCCATTCCCGAAACGAGTGTACAAAACGCTCACGATAAGCACAATTTTACTGATCATGTTCGCATCATTCATTGAATTTCATTCAAGATCCAACTTATATGTAGGGCAACACCGCCGTCTTCCCTCTTTCAATCCTCTCTCTTCATCTGTAGTCGTTTTATCACGACCCCGCCCCAGCCGACGACCGACGACCGAGCTTTGACAATCTACGCGGCGCACAGCCATTCGGCACATTCTGACGGTATTCGGGCACTCAAGACACCGAGTCCACACTTTTTGTGAAGAAATTTCAAGAAACCAGGGCACATACATAGCCGACCATGTCGACGACGCGAGCCTTGCAGACGCGTTTGACTTTACTGTCCTCTTTGCTCTCCAACGGACGAAGCGTAGAAATGGTGCTGGCAGTCCTGCGTCCCATCATCCATGCGGTTCCTTCCATCCTCAAGTGGTCGGCAGCCCTCTTGTTCCTGATCAACATTCGGTCGTGGCCGTTGGTATGGCATTGTGCGTGTTCGAGGTTCAGGCTGTACGAGTCGACGAGCTCACCGTTGGCTGGCAGTCAAGATCTGGCGACCCATTTGGCGCTACCAATTCCGGTTCCTCTTCTTGAGATTGAGCATAATGTTGAAGTCGAAGAAGCAGAAGCAGTTGGCGGTAGAGCAGTTCCACGAGTCGCTCGCGCAGGTAGGGAAGAACCCATTTGACCTGGTGTCGACATATCGGACATGGGCTGGCCCAGACGACTGCGACTTCAACATGCATCTCAGCAACTCTTGCTACTCGAAGGTGTGTGCATTGTAACATGTCCATGGGCCCCGACTAACACGTCTTATTCAGGTCCTCGACATGGCACGGTTCAATGCCGCGCTCTCATTCATGCCTTCCGGGTTCATTGCTGGCGTGTGGATGGCCTTGGGAGGTACGTTGTCCTGTGCAATGACTCGCTATCCCAGCTGACTCATCCCTGAACCCTTTAGCCACGCACTTCAAGTTCCTGAAGGAGATCCCCATCTTTGCCACGTACGAGATCAGAACGAGCATTGCGAGCTGGGACAACAAATGGGTACGTCGCCTCTTCTCTCTCCCCCTCTCCCAGCTGGCTCACCCGAGCGTTGCAGTTGTACGTCCTGACCCGCTACGTGACGCACTCGAACAAGAAGAAAGGCACGCGGTCTCCTGCACCGACGCCAGGGCAGAACACGCCGCCAGTGGGCCTCCCGTTCGTGCCGCACACGCACACGCCCGCGACGACACACGACACGCCCTCCTGCCTCGCGCCGTACGACTCCGCGCTGAGCAGCCTCATCGCCTCGCTCTCGGAGCGCGAAGAGCCCGACGGCGCGACGCTGCACTGCGTCGTCATCTCCGAAGTGTGCTTCAAGATCGGACGCATCACGGTCCCTCCGGCGGTCGCGATCGCCTCGGACGGGTTCCACGCACGTCCTGCTGCCTCTGAGGCGGATTTGACGAAGGTGCCCGAACCGTACTCCCTCTCGAACCCTCCGCCTCATATGGAGAAGATCCGCGCGATGAAAGCGAAGGGCAACTTCAGGCCGTTGCAGAACTTCTACAAGGGCGGCTGGCGGGACGTTCCGGAGGACGAGCGATGGTGGATGACGGCCCTCGGCGGTGAGATCGAAGAGAAGCGCAGGCTGAACTTAGATTTGGTCAGTGGTGTTCAACGAGGCTTAGAGGGCGCGAGATACGTTTAGAGAGAGAGTTGTCCCTTTTCCAATGTCACGAACCTCGACGACCTGATGGATAGAGAATAGACGTGCACCTTCGTATTGTAGAACACCTATATGTGACATACTCTTTGGACCGCCTTACGCGGTAATGGGTTTCTGTATATATTAATCTTTATCATGATTTTCCTTCGTGAGAGGTGTTGTTTGATACTTTGCTCGTCCTTGAACGGTGACGACGGTATAGTCTCGCGGACAAGATGATAGGTAGTCTCATTGGCTGACCTCGGTGTGGAAGACAATCAATCGTTTACATGATAGGATACAAAGAATGGTATTGAATTATCCGGGGTTTACATGCAAAGTCAGTACAATAAAATAGAAACAGGAGAGGGTATGCAGCGATGCAAAGTCTGTGAGGGGGAATCAAATGTACTGGTAATGTGATGTAATGGAGCTACAATGCGTGAAGGAATCTGAAGTTGTGAGTCGCGACGTCATGGACATGAGAATAAACAAACGAGGATATAAAGTAAAATGGCTACATAAAGTAATGTGTTGGAGTCGTAATTGCGTGCGTATCTTAAAGAGAAGTCGGTTCGCTGCGGTCAGTCGGGAAGCGGAGGCGGGCGAGGAGGACGGTGTCCCATTTGCCAGAGGTCCTCGAATTGGACACCTTGGACGCGGAAAGGTACCCCGGTGCTTCTTCAGTGTACACCGGTCCGCTCAAGTTGGACGAAGACAGGTCGGTGCTCGTCGAGAATTGACCCCAGGGTTGGCCGACCCGAGATCCGCTGAAGACGTTGAAGTTGACCTGCGAAAGGGAATGTCAGCGTTCCGGCTTTCAATAATAGCACATGAGAAGCGAGATCTCACCTGCCCATCGGGATGGTCGTGGCTGACGAACAGGGCATGATCGGCCGCGTCAAGGGTGCCAATGACTGCCAGGCATTTGTATAAGCACAACAACACAGTGAATGGATGTGCAAGTAACGTACCGAGATAGAGATCTTCCCTCTGGATAGAGTGATCTTTTCCATACAGTGCCATGATGTGATCTATGTTCGCCATGAACCACATCTTGGGCGTGGACAGGTTTTCCACGTAACGGTAGACGGTAGACTCGGTGAACAGATGTGCAGTCTTGTGACCGTTACGCAGCGGCGACGAGTAGCGTCTACTATAACTTGGTCTGTATGAAAAACAAAATGAACATCAAGGTCATATGACGAGGACGACTGAATGACTCACGTGGAACCGTTGTCACCGTTCTTCTTCGTCGTGATCCACGACTGGACCATATCAATCCCTCGCTGAGCAATGTTGCGCTTATCCGAACGTGAGCTGCCCTGCTGCACATTGCCGTATCCGTACAACGAGGGCACATCCTTCGCGACACCGCCTGAGGTCTCCTTGGGCTTGAAGGAGTTGAACAAGGTGACGAATGTTCCGGATGGTTTGCTGTGGTATCCCACAGCGCCCAACGCTACAAAATGAGGCGACCACAAGGGAAGGGTTACTGAGTCAAAAGTTAGCGTTGGCCAAGACGGAACCATAAGGAAGAGATGGTGCTTACATGACGGATGGAACTCGTGCTGAAGCAGCATTCTGTACCTGCGCTCGTTTCTGATCTCCGCGATCCGTTCGTCCGCCGGTGGCGGACTTTCGTACCCGCTGAGATCTTCGCGGAGAAATTCGTAATCCGACTGACTAGTGTCAGTCGCACTAGACATGAATATGGATGAGGCACGACTAGAATGGACAACAGGCGATTCATCCAGGTGGTAATGGTGTACAGCGTGCGGAGACTCCATTGGATGGGAGACAACGCTTGCCGTGTCGTGTGGAGAAGCAAGTCGGGACTGGATAGGACTCTGAGGAATGTGGACAGTTGGACGAGAATTGGGAAGAGGATCGGTGTGAACCATGGGTGTCCTGTGATCAAAATCACCAACGGTTTGCAGGGGCTCATCCAGGATATTGAATTGGGTATCCGCTACATGGAATGATGAGTGAGGTTTAAAAACAGGCGATAGGATGTTGACTTACGAGGAAGAAGTGGCAGGGGCACAGGATGCATGTCCGGGGACTTCCGGGACTCAAGCATGTCAATCGGAGGGGGAGGCAGTGGGCTTTCCCTAGTGTCAGAACCGGACTTTTTTCTCAAAGAATGTAGGTCCACTTCAATCTGCACAAACGGAGGCCGGGCATCGGGGTTGCGATCCCACCAAGTACTCATAATTCCCGCAAACTGAGAACTCCAAGCTCGCGTCAGCGGAAGGTCTGGTCGCATATTTTGCACTGCAGAGAAGCGTAAGCACATTGTTGCGAGAAAGAAACGTGAGCGTAATTACCGAGGACAAAGTGGCGGACGGTGTTGTCGTCTGCCATAGGCCACGGAAGCCCTCCTCGAGTCAAGATCTCCACGCAGCAGATTGCGAAGGCGTACACGTCCGCTGCTTGAGTCAAGTTACTATGACCAGACATGAGTTCGGGAGCTTGCCATCTAAGGGTCCCATCTACGTCGGACGTTAGCTATTTTTCGGAAGGAGAGTGAAAATACTGCTTACGAGGCAATGGTGTTCCGCTAACCCTGTACACCTCGGTCTTCATCTCACTCTGCCCGAAATCCGAGATCACGCAGTGGCCCCGGTCGTCCACGAGCACGTTGGCGCCTTTGAGGTCGCCATGCAGAACGCCCTTGCCGTGGAGGTAGGTCATTCCTTTGGAGATCTCGTGTATCATCTTCAGTAAGTCCACCTCGCCGTCAGTTGACTTCAAGTACCCAACCAGGCTGCCGTTCTTGAGGTACGGTGAGACAAAGAACCAGGGAGGATCGCCAGTGGTAGAACTAGCACCCAAGAGCTCAAGGACGTTCGTGTGCTTGAGAGTCTTCCAGATGCCAACTTCGTGAATGAATAGGCGACGAGGGGTCGTTTCGGCCAAAACCTTGATGGCCACCTGACGTGTGCGCCACCGTCCACGATATACGTCGCTAAAGAATCCCATACCGATCTTCGCATCGCGATCAACTTCATAGCGAGTGATCGTCCAGGAGGGAAGTGAGGACAAGGGCAAAGGCGAGTCGGAGAACGTGACAGAGAGACGGCGGAGAGATTCGATACCAGACTCGATGAACTCCTGGTCAAGTGTGTCTCTGGAGGAGCGAGAACGAGATTTTGAACTGGCCGAGGTGGTCGTGGTAGTACGGCTGCGATCCGTGGACGCGCTTTGCGTGCTCACGACAGTACTGGAACGAACAAGATCGGCACCGGGTTCTGTCACCTTCGGAACTTCCACCGCAGCGACTTCTGCCTGCGCATGCTCGTCTGTCTCTTGCTGTTCGACGACTTTCTCCAGCGCTCTCTGAAGAGTCTTCAAAGCCTCTGGCATCTCGTCCCTACTGACTTGAAGAACGCGTATCATGTCGACGTCATTACTGGTAGAGAGGGCGTTGCGCATCAACTGACGAAGGTCGGCTGTGTCGTATTGGGTATCTCGTTCGTTCTGAAGAGCCAGAACGGAGTTGAGGAGATGAAGAGTAGGTGTGGGTTTAGCAGGAGAGGGCTGAGCTATCCGAGTCGAAAAGTGGGGTGTTGGAAGCAGTTCTGAAGAAAAATAGGCATGTTCTTCAGTTCCGGACAGTAGCAAAGCATTACCAGATGCGGGCGCCTCAGAAGCCGGACCAGCGGCTGCAGGGCTGAGGGGCAACGCACTGGAATGCACAGAGCCGTCCGACCCTAGGATTCCTGGCGGAAGTCTACCTTCGGCCAGTGCGTCATGAAGCAGTTTGTCCAGGATAATCTTCGTGTCGGCTCTTCGTTGTTCTTCGCCTCGCAGAACTTGCTTGAGAATTCTGATCTGGATGGAGATCTTCATTGTGCGTCAGTCATCATTCAACGGATCTCGAGGTTTCATTAAGGAAGACGTACTCCGAATACACTCATGGCATCTCCGAGTCGAGCGTCGCATTCGGTAATCTCTCGGGCAATATCGTCCCGTTTGAGGTAGCGCTTCAGGAAGGGCCGATGAACGATTTTGACTACGAGATGGTGAACACCAACAAATGCGCTGAGACTTCGTTAGCTAAAATCAGTGTGTATTTGATGAGAGACTCACTCTACCAAACGGCGAAGCGCAGGTTCCATCTCTGCACCTACTTGGTACGGTGGATGCTGTCCCTCGGATGCTTCAACGATCTCATCCCGAATAGACATGAGGATGGTGGCGCATCGGTCAGTGAGCCTGAGGCATGAAAGGCGATTCATCTAGTCATGAATAAACACGTCAACCATGACATCGTTGTTAATAGGACTGGATGAACTCACATCGACCAATTGCACCCCATCCCATATGTCTACCAGGACCCTTGCTGCAGCAGCTAACCCCGGAATGGGTGCAAACTCCAACACTTCTGCGCCTACTGCCAAAACTTCGCGCGTTACGTCCAACCCTGTTGATACGATCTCTGCTGCAACTTCTCGGTAATTGGGTCCCAGGACAGCTGTCAACGCAACATCCACTTTCTGATGGACAGAAGCGAGTTAGAGATCGAGGTGAAGAGTCCTTTAGATGACTCACCTCTCGAGTTCTCGTCCAGCCCTCACTCTGCTCTTCCGGGATACTGTCTTTCCTGGAGATAGCCACGACCTGCTCCTCGTCACCCCAACCCCAACCTCCTTCGACCTCCTCCTTCTCTTGATTTCCATCCTCAGGCTCGTGCCAAGGCCTCACTTTCCCTCGAGATTTGATCTTTCCGCCCCACCATGTCGTAGGAGGCTCATTGGGAGGCGTTTCTCTTCCTGAACAACCACCGCCCAAGCCCAATCGCGAAGAAAATGTGACGGAGACATCGCGCAGAGGGCTTCTCGACCTTTCGTGACGACCATGACCCTGATCGGAGGAGGTGCGGGTACCAGAATGAGGTGAACTGGAGTTGGAGGTACGGCCAATTTGAGATGTCTTGCGACCTCTGATCCCAGCCTTTGGAGGAGAATGACCTCCAAGATCACGCAAGGTGGCAAAAGACCCAGAAAGAGGTGTCACAGTGGCACTGGATGACGTAGACAAGGATGCGCTGAGCTGTTGAGGGGATGGTAGAGCAGGAGGTTGCATGGTCGAGCTTGGAGCAGAGGGCAGCCGCGTCATTGCGGAAGGTGGTGTAATAGTGATGTTGGACGACGTCGAGAGGCCTCGTCTTCGACCTGGAATCAGAGAAGATAGCAAACCAGACCCGGACGGTGTAGAAGAGCCTGACGAGGAAGATGGTAAAGTGACACTAGTCGGCGAGAAAGATGTACCTGGCGGAGACGAGGACGAGTGCAAAGACGGAGAGGGTGAGTGCGAAGGAAACTGCTGCATCGTCTGAGTTTTTGGAGCCTTGGGTTGAGACGCATCGTTGACCATCATGGGAGACGTAGAACCTCGTGTTGAATGAGCGGCAGATGGAAATGGAGGAAGAGGTTGTTCCCGTGAGCTACCGCTCGTTGCGGACTTCTTTGGGGGTGGCATCGTGTCCTATGACTACACGCGCGTTTGCCTGAGTCAGTCGACGCTGTAAGTGACATGCCAAGTGATTAGCACGAAACATAGACCGCAGGCTATACATCATGTACGCCGAAGTTGCCAAAGATGTCGATGAGTCGCAGTTTGACGCGCACGCCGGAGCTACGCTGTGGCGGCGCCCCGACAGAAGCCGGGCAACGCCTCCGCCCCCAAAGCCATGTCCAGTGATGGTGGACACCCGTAGACAGGAACATGGGCGAATCTGAAACCAAACACGAGATAACTGTGATTACTTACTAGTATCAGGAAGAGAGATGGTGTCGTGGTGATCCTCTGAGTGAAGCAGACTAATTGCAGTCGGGTACAGGTATACACTGAAAATGCAACTAGTAAGTTAGAAGTCTTTGCTGACGCGCAATTGGTAGCAGCACCGCTCACCGAGTCCGACTAAATCAGATAGTGGCTGACGTAATAGGTAGGCACGGCGTCGAACACAGAATTGAAGGTAGCTGTACACTTACCGCAGTAGCACTTTGATAGGCTACGTGTGTCGAATGATTGTCTGTTGCGACGGTTCAAGATCGTCTGCGAAGATGCTGCAGGTCTTATAAGCAAGACGAGGAGCTTCTTTATGAAGGAAGGACAAGAGAAGCGAGTGTGTAGAGATTGACAGAGATTTCTGGCGTATGGTGCTAGCGTGATTCCAAGGCCTTCTTCGCCACTGTTGCACGCGTTGTACAGGTGTGATTCTTCTGCGACGGATCCAGCGGAAGAGTTTCCATACAGTATCAGCGCCACAGCACGAGCGTCTGTACAGGATCACCGCTTTGACCAAGAACAAGTCAGCTTATGTGCAGACATCCGGTGACAGACACAAACACGTGGCTACTCACCGACGATCCTGTTGAGAACGGGAGCTCAGGAATCCGAAAACAGAAGGCAGGGAAACAAGCAGCCGCAGACCGGTGTTGAGCCTACCACTGATTTGTGAGCCAACGGAACGGGGAAAGAGATCCGAATTTCGCATACCTTCCTATGTGCTTGATATATGTTCAAAATGTGGAACTCGAATGGAAACTCTCCAACTCTCCAAACCTCGTTTAAACCTCGTTTTGAGAATGACGGTGGAGAACAAGCTCTATGGATTGCCCAAAATGGACAGCTGACGACGTGCTGGCAGATTCCGATTGGACTCCCAGTTTGGAAAATTATGTTCTTCGCATATTCGTCTTTTACGCCGTCACCTCGTCACCTCATGGCATTCCTGTTGCCTTCTCGTGAACTCGGCACTGAAACGAGTAGCAGCCTCAAGTCTTCTTGGGTTGCGCTTTTGCTTCGGTCATCTACACTCCGGCAAAAAAAAGTAACCGAGCCCGATATCCAACAATTCAGCCTCAGTAGCGTTGTATTTCCAAGAATGCCGGAGGAAGAGACAGAAGTCTGAAGCTCTGAAGTCTGACGTCTGTATATCACTCTACGTTGTTCCGGTCGTCAACCAGCCTTGATCGGGAATCGAAGGCGGGTTCGACGAAAAAGGCAACGTGGCCCGACGTGCACACGTCGTCGAACAGCGATGCCCCACACACACGTGCACTGAATAATCATGCTCTGGTTCTCTCTTATCAGGTCTGGGAGAACTGAGAACATCCGTTGAACACGGTGAGCTGTCCTTATGATTTCTCGGAACAAAATATTCTTATATCCGCTGCAGAATCTCGGAGAATTCTAGAGTCAATCTGGGGCTCTAGCCATGAACCCCGCGACAGCTGCGTTCTGCCTGCTCTTTCTACGTCGATACTAGGATATCGTTCCCCTCGCGGTCAGCATATTCTAAATCGCGACACCGTCTTCCAGAAAACAGGGAAAGGTTCTGGCTTGTAACCGGTGCACCCAAACCATGGGCAGACATGAGTAAGTGTCCGTCATCAAACGTGCACTGAAATTATTTACCGTCCGGTTACTTTTCTGTCTGGTTTCTTCCTTCCGGCAATTCAAGGCCTTTCAAGGTTCGGACCAGCCTCACTGCCGGCAACCTTATGCATAGAACACCCGCGCAATTCTAGCTCCCAACACACCGGACTCTTCGACCAATGTGCACGGTGAGTCGGTGACTATGTCCTGTTATCTCATCTTCATGAATTGGCCACTCAATTCTTCCGAACTTAACAGATTCTTTAGAGTGGTAATCGGACTGGCTAAACTCAGATGAGCCGAACTTTAATATCTATTCAATGACTCCGTAAGGCATCCTATTCAACGAAGGTCACATTGGCAACACAATCTGTCGATCTAACAGCTGTATAGTTGTCTACATGGCCGATCTTTCCCTCGCGTTCATTTCCAGTGCGCAAGGATCGCCGCTTTTTCCGCGGTGCTTACCTTCACACGTCTTCGAGAATCACAGGGGGGAATATACTGTGGCTCCTCGTCCAGTATATATATTACTTCCGCATGGTCGTCCTACGGAGGAGTATACGACTATCCGTCAGAGATGCTCACCAAAATTCAGATCACACCGGGTGCTTCAAGTTAGGTCACGATAGGTGACAATCGTAGACATAGGTATCCAACGTGTATGATGCAAAAAATGCGACGAGTCATCGAATCATTTCCCCCGACGAGATATACCGAGAATGACAAGTATTCAAAGTGCCAGATACTGCGATTGAGCGAACTGAGCTCGAGTACATGCGTGATTCGAATCTCCATCATGATCCCGGCCGCGGCAGCCCAATGGGTTCGGTCCACGGAACGGGCCGCTCACCCGGTTAGCGAGCATGGGGGTCCTTGCTGGCAGCCTGACACTCGAGGTCCTCTTAAACTTTCTGCGCTCTTCCACCTGCTTCACAGTTCGGACATAATTCAATCAGCATCTTTCACTGAACCTTCATGAGAATCCAGCATCCGATCTCTGGATCTGTCGAAGAAATCCAGGGTCTTCTCGTCATATCGTTGGCTATCGAAGGTGACTCAGTCCTTCCCGACGTCGTCAAATTGCAACGCATTGGAAGAACAGATCCTGGAGACCCCTCGTCGAGGTTGTGAGATCACTGGACAATTTTGTCAAATTCTTCAACGGCGTTGAGTCATCTCGTGATTGGCTTCAACCTGCAAGATTTTCATCTACTCGCTGGTCCGTCTGGCCCTTGTCCCGTATGCAGCTTGATCCCGGAATACGGAGCGTCCACCGTTCGGTCTCAATCGTAGGCATCGTTTGAACCGACAAGCTGGAACGATTCCATCCGCAGTTTGTCACGTTTTGCCCTATCTGTCATCAATTTTGGTCCACCTGCTTGTCGTCGGTTTTTACAGCGCCCTTACTGTCGCACTGGTCGTCCAAGATAGGATACACAAGAGGTTAATGAAAAGCAGCCGTGCTATCTCGTGACTCTTTAGTCTCGGTGAGGTTTCATGATCATCAGAATGCACGTTATTCTCGACTGATTGGCCTTGTGATCAGGATTTGCTTCAATTTAGGACGCGGTGACGAGGACTCGTCTCAGAAGATTCGACCGCGTAGTTGTTACAATTCAGCTCAGGGTGGCGAATGTGTGCACAGGTTTCTCTCTGTTGTCTCATAGTGCGTGCGTTGCTATTATTGGTTTTCCTCGTGGTCGCTAAAGTCGGTACAATTTCAAGCAAGATCATCCCTTGTCCTCGAAGGTTCTTCTAGCTATCTCCCAGGGCACAGACATGTCATTTGTCTCAGACTCGGAACAATTTTCACGTCCCCATGAAAGTCCCTTTCACCGTATTCTAGCGGATAGCATGTGCTCCTTGTCGTCTTGTGACATGGCTCTAGCCAAGACCTTTGCCCTTCTCACGATCCTATGGTGTTCTACGCTGTCGGAGACATCTCTTTGTCTACCTCTGTCCTAAAGCGTACTTTTCTCAGCTCGTCGGTACCATGGGAATTTCTGGCTAAATATGTTCACCTACATATGCCGCGTTCTTCTCCCACCTACACTTATCTCTCACTATCATGTACACAACTCCAGTCGTCCTCGGCATTATAGCTCGCATGCTCTGTGCGCAACTCAATTGGTTCTTAGAAGGAGAAGTCGGTCTGGGCTTCGCTGGAAACCAAAAACTTTGTCCGTGTCTCGGCATCTCTAACCACCTTTGGTTGACAGTCACGTTGTGTGGCAAGGTAGGGTCGCTTGTGTGGTCGCCCTCGAGGAGGTTTGTAGGGACACAGGCCGCAGCATGCGATCACTCATGATAGATCGTGGCATTCCTCGACCCGGCCCTCGATTGTGGCCACTAAGTCGTCCCTACAGGACCTGAGGTTTATCAACGAAGAAGTGCTGTCAGACGCCACTGACGAAATGGAGAGATGGATGTAATATCCTTGTATTCAATTGTCGGTACGATGCACTCCGATCCCCATGTATACATACATCCAGACGCTCACAATTACCATTCTCACTGCATCACCAGGCGATACCAGTCAAGTTCGGAGCCGATCTTCCAGAGTCGCGTACACAGCAGTTCCCTGTCGCACGGCAGCTCCAGTTCAACTGAGAAGGTCGGTGAATCGGTTTAGAATTGTTTACAACGTCCGATCGAGCCTCGATTGGGGTCTCAACGAGGTGGTGCGTTCTGCCTTCAATGAGTGTTAACCCGGACTGATTCCTAGATTGTCTATCCCAAACTTTCTTCCATAGCGTTGACGATCGCTAGCTAAAGGCAAATCAATGTTCTGGACACATGTTATGTGACTCCGCGGTAACAGTTCGCATGATTTACCATCTGTTACCCCGAATACGAAGCATGCCACGTATGTCTCGTATGCAGGGGTACGCGTGGGTAGGCACCTTCTTTCCGGCGTGCCAAAATGTGATCATATGGGGTCATTACTCGCTATCGTACCCACTCGTAATTGATATTTGGTGCGTGTCATAACCATACCATCAGCTGACGTTCTCAATTATCTGTATGTCGCCGGCTGCAGGCTGGATGCAGATTGGAGTGGTGGATGCATACCAAATCTTTGAATGGAGCGACCCGCTACTCCAAACGGCTGGCTCCTCATTCCTCACGAATCCTCTGCCTCAGCATCATAGATTGTTGGGACCTCGAAAATTTGCCCAGCTTCTCGTTCGCTTCTTGTCGACATCTCCGACTTTGGTTTTAAAGACCGTCGCGCTCACGCATCGGGATGTCCTATGGCCGGGCCATAGTGATTATGGTACTACTCCCGCGAGTACCTGAGGCTCCTCTCTGTTCTGAGTTGGGATAGCGAGGTTTCGCAGCAATACAGTTCTCCCGCGAATCCCCGAGACCACCTTGGAAGTTGTTTAAGTTCAATGGTCCATCAGTCAATCACGAATCGATCTGCCTGGCGATTGCCTCGGTGCATCACGTTGAAAATCCGTTCTAGAAGTCATTTGCGGAAATGATCATAAAACGAGCTTTGCACCGCTAAATGTGCATTAGGTCTATGTCTATCTCGTAGGTCCTTTCGCGCAATCTCAAATGCAAGCACTTGAATAACAAATACCTCGACAAACAGATCCGATCCCTGGTAATAGGCAAATACAGATGTTAGGTCCATTTGGGAAACTCCGAGCTCCGAAGTTTGTCCCTTTAGCACCCAGTCTAAAAAGAACAGAATTGAAGACAATCGGTACGAAGCTCTATTCAGTCCCATGTGAAATCTGATAGGACCTCCTACTTTCAGCAGCTCTATCAACGAATGAACATACGCGTTGCCGGAGGAGGCAATATCAAGAGGTACGCTCAATACACCTTGATTTGATGAGTGCTCACATCCCATATGACCCAAGTACAATCCAACAAGGAACTTCGGAGTTTCCTCTATAATAAGGACTCCGACAGGCAAACACGCACCCCCTCGAGGTGAGACATATGAGCTTCAGCCGCAATCAATACTCAGTCTTGGGCATTCTTCGACCTTTGCGTGCTTACAGAAGTTTGCTTATAGATGACCAAATGCTGCCGTAAACGCTCAACCTGTCGGAAATGTTCAATACGATACCGATCTACTTCTATTTCTCAACGATCTTGGTTCACATCTCCACCCCTGGACTTCTTCCTTTCACTGCGACCTACCCAATCTGGCATTGTACGAAAGAAGCGATGGTATCTTTTGCCTTCCCTCCAAGCGTATAAAGTTCCTGTGGTGGAGTCCGAGTACTCCCCATTCCCTTGTCCCCTCGCCTCAGCCATGTCCTCCTCATCAACGCCACTCCGGCCGCAGAATTTTCAAAGCCCTGCAACCCATCCGGCGCTACGTGCGTATACTGTACACCCCACCTTTCGCCCCGACCTAATATTCAGGACAGACTTGCGTGATGCCAGGGATGCGCACATTGTTTTTGAGGCAGTGCGCCTGAAGATCTTGCCCTTGATCACTCGGCGAATAACCGCTATTGAACGCGAGCAAGTGGTATCCGGAAACGTCTTCGTATGGGAAGAAGCTGAACACAAACAAGGTAATTTTCTCTGCTAGTATGGCGTGGATATCTGAGCTAATTATCCTTATAGGAGGGCTTGAACGCTGGACGGACGGACGCCGCTGGTATGAGAGTATCCTCTGCTTAATTGTGTATGTATTGACGGGTCCTTCCCAGGTCTCAAAGCCGGATGAGGGGCGACTATCTCTTCTACGAAGAAAAAATTGAGACTACCCCAGAAGAAAAAGAAGCCAAGGCGGCGCGTCGGTCAGTAGACTCGCATATCTGCTTAGAAAAGATGTGACTGACGCTTACCCACTTGTTGCAGGGCTAGGAAAACGCTGGACCCCTTCTCATATCAACCAACTCCCACTCGACGCCAAGACCGACCGTCAAAACTGGATGGTCTCACCAAACAGACATACTCCACCCACGTTCATGTGAGCAATACGGAGCCTCCAAGAAAATGGCACATCGTCGCCTACTTTTCGGTATATCCAGCTTTGCCGCTCTGTGCTCACCTGCTCTAACGCTTGTCGTGGCACAGGGCGACGACTACACGCGATTGCCGGTCGTTGATAACTACGAATATCTTCGTAGCGTCCGGGTCCCAGATGGCGTCTATTCTTCTGCAAAGGGAAATCTCACCAGATCAAGCCACGTTCTGTCCGGTGACGGGCAGCCCAGTGACTATGAGTGCTCGCCGACTTTGACGCATCCAAGCTGGGTCGCTCCTACGTGGCCGGCATCTCCGTCCTCTCACGGGCCAAACGACGTCGAACGGCCTATGTCGTCTTCCTCTTCGTCGTCTTCGTCTCCGACAGTCACATCATATCATTCGATGCATTATCAACAAAACGGCGTTGCAGCACGCCGAGACACATCTCTTCCTCGCCTCTCGACTATAGCACCAGTTCACCCACTCCCTCCGTCTCCATATCATGGCGGCACATCCCCGACGACTCCGTATAGCCCCTTGACCTCAGAGGACCGACGAGCTCTGAACAGCTTTCGCGTTGTACTTTGAGCCCAGGCTTATTGCTGTTTTGGATGGTGTGTGAGGATTGGGAACTTGCGGTAGGGTCACAAGGCTTGTCTCAAATGGAAGGGTGCTTTCGGGTTGTCCATTACTTTGGTTCTGACGGTTTCTATTAATACTTGTATTTGAGGTGTATATTGTTGCGTTGACATACGGTCATTCACAGAGCCCTTTGCAATGGCTTTCGAATTATTCTGTCTGTGTCTCCGAATCGTCAAGTTGCTGGACATAGCGGCCTAAACTTACCTACTTCTTCCGTGCGTGCAGAATACCCTCGGGAGACCACGGCGGCTCGTATGTAGCGTATGACGAGCAAAGCATGAAAATATGGACCCTGAATCATAGCAGTGGACAACTTTGTGCGTTCCGGGTCTATGTCGCTGACTCTTCGGCGACGTGTCGTTCCTATTACCCCAGAGCCGGCGGCTGCATCATACGGAGAACTGATCGTGAAAACAAATACGCAGTTGCTAAAAACCCTGTGCTTGGCACCATATGCTCAGTCGAATTTGACTATTAGTCTAGATAATACAGATGGTTCAGGGTATCGTTCTGAGCCGATATTCAACCGAGGGTCGTTCGTTGGAACGTTGAGCTTACACTGAGGGACAAGGTAGCTTTCCGGATGGCATGGCGGGCTCGAGATGGGTTCGTCTCATGCGTGGTACAAAAGCGACCAATAAGGGTAGGGTTTCCAGGTGAGACCGGGATTTTCAAATCGCGCCGGTATGTGTTGTGCGCAGAATTTGGCCAAACGAGGCAAAAGTTCATGGGAGAATCGATGGGCCAGAGCATACCTGTCCTGGAATTGTTGCGAAGCTGTTCCATTCTGCCGTGGGGCCCTCCGGAAAATTGAAACGTCTTGAAAGGCTCGCACCAGCTTCAGCGTCCTGTTAAAACTTTGAGGACGATGCTATTCCGACGCCAGACCAAATACCGGTGAAAAACGAGTGAATTATGCTGTAACCACAGGAGTACACATAGAAATGATGAAATACCTGGTTTCCAGAGCTACACTGTTGCAGGCGATGCGAATCAACCAAGGGAGGAGTGAAGATCCTCGTTCCATTATTTTCCACCCTGATTAGGGTGTTATCTCTATTACGTAATATCCATCTTGTTATCTCTATTACGTAATATCCATCTTGTCGTTCATCTCACCGATTCATCTCTGCTGCGCAGTCAAACAGAGGTGAGAGATTCACTTCGTTCTCGTCGTCCATTAAGTAACAGGAATCGACCTCCAGATCGCGAATACATTTGGATAGTTGGAGTTGTCCTCGCTAATTTTCTTCAGCGGCTTCTGAACGCGCCTTGAAGCTGAAGTCTTCTCCGTCAAGTGTGTGGAGCATACTGGGCATACTCGACGCAATCATAGGTTAGAGTCCGTCTTCAATACAAATGCACTGGCTGACTATAATTCAAACAACGGAAGTCTCCCTAGCGCGACGGGCCGTTGGCCTGTGACCCGGCGTCGCCGCCGGTCTTGAACGGGACTTCATTGCTTTTTCCCTCCATTGGTGACAACAATTGGCAATGTTCAGACTATCCAATATGTCACGGTCGTAAGATATTTAATCTACTGCACCCCATTACATAGCATGGAGGGAGTTGAATCGTTGGCATCTTCTTCCCGGCCGGGGCCAAGAACATACCCGACGCGGATACTGAGGTGAGTTGAGTCGAGTATCTGTGCGTCTTTCCGTTCGAGTTCTTCTCAATGCTGGAGGCCAGGTACACCTTATCTGAGGAAGCTTTGGACTCGCCCCACGGATGTCTTGCGACATTAGGTTTGACCGCGATTGGTGGCTCCGTTTGGAAGACCCAAGGCCTTGTTATAGCACGTATGATTGGTGTGTATGTTTGACACTGGTGCAATTTGCCACGGGTAATGCTTGGTGGGAATGTCTCAAGGCCTTCGAGCAAGTCGTTCAAAATACCATATGCAAAATCACGTCCGCTGCTCTGTGGCGTCGTGAGTACTTCCTACATCGCGTATAGGCCCTCGCATTCTCCTCCGATGTAATAGGAAGGAATAAAGCTCTTCAGGTGCATGTGGTCGGTTGATATCAGAAGACACAACAACGGACCGTCGCGCATCTGTACACCGTGAGCCTAGGTATCCCACAATGACCACCATGATTTGCTCTGTTGACCGCATGCTGATGGTTTCCCTAGTCATCGCTTGACCTACCTGGTGTGCCTCGAAATTGGGATGACTAGTTTTGCGAAGCACAGACGTTGGTTCTTGTCAGCTGCTGATCCTCACAGTCTTTAGCGGAACGTGCGGCAGGCGGTCTCTTCATCCGAAACGCCCACGAAGGTCTGTGCTCGGGACATGTGGGAGCTCATGGCCGAGAGCGGAACTGCTATCATTATGCGCGAAAAATGAATGTACGTTGTCATGCGCAGAGCTTGATAATAATTCATCGAATTCTGTGACCAGATGACCTCTGCTGTCCGTCCCTGATCCTCCACAAACTGAAAGGACAAAAATATGAAGGGCTCTCAATCTGAATGACGAGAAGTAATCGTCGCTGTATCATGGTAGTGAGCTATCATGATCTTCTCATTGGTTTCCATTTTTGTTTCGTTGACCGACGCAGGCCTGTCATCACAGCAGCTCATATCAGGTATGCAGGCTTCTAATCAGCAGGTCATACCGTCACTTGGGCTCTTCAGTCGTTTGGAGCTAGTACGACAATAACTTGTGTGGCTGCGTTAGAGCGAGGTCCGCACACCGCTCAAAAATCCCCTGGCATGACAATAACCCCCGTTTCCAGCCGACCGTCCATCTGCTACTCAACTCCGCCTGGTTCACGAGCATGAGGTGCTCTGGATGCTATTTCTTGACGAACTACTCGCGTTCTGTGCGACCTTATACTACGATTAGTTGACGTCTTCCTTTCCAGATACTGCATCCGTTGTATTCTCACACGGGACAATGATGATGGCATGTCAACTTAAGCACATCGACTGGACGCACCCCACAGTTCTCCCACGTTTAACTCCTTTGGATTCTGCTGTGCATCTGGATCATCATGCGGGAGTCTCTCAAAGAGACATTGCATCCACCGCCTTGACGGCCAATACGATGTTGGATTCTACCTTTCGATGTCTTGCGGGTGCATTTGGATGAAGGAACGGTTCAAAAAATCTGGGAACACGTCAACAGTATCCCAGATATATACACGCCTTGCTGCAGACGCAATCCTTATGATGCACCGGCTGGTAGGTTGGAAATTGCATCTTCGGTTTGGTCATAACGCATACCACTCGTTACAGCGCTTACTACTCATTTAGGCGTGAAGCTTCCCATCGCGGGTAGTCCAGGCCCCGATCCCTTTTCGCGGTCTCCGATACATTTTTGCCGTTAGAGTACCAATCAGCATTGAGTTGAACATCCCAAGGACGTACGTACTGCTACTACATCCGAGAGGGAACGACGAGCCGGCCGGTCCGGTGGCGCGTACCGTGGCTCGATCATGAGAGAGCATTGAAGTCAAGTTGTCTGCCCTTTGTCCCTGGGCCATCTCGATCCCAGACGACACCCGTTATGTCGGATAAATGACGCATCGTCGGTCTGCCGTGTGGACAATGCCATGGTTGGTTCATCGATCCCATGTTCCTTACAATCTAAGATGGGCATTTTCAGTACCGACAGACGAGAATCAGATTCTCAGTGAGAAACTGACGGATAGCATCTGCTGCGCTTTCAACGCTGTCCCGACCATGACGCTTGAGCGGCACGCACGCATGGCGAACATACTCCGAGCTTTAGAGCATCTGACCATTTGGCCTCGGGGGTGGTCGCGGATCAGATGGATGAGCTCCTCCAAATCTGGGACGCCGTCAGGGGAAGAAGGTACAAAGGTAGGTCCAACTGACCTTTCATATCAAATACTGTGTTCTTCGATATAGGCTGTGCCACCAAGTTGAGTTGTCGGTTCCCTCCTGACTCATTCTCCTCGTCAACGGCGACCTCAAATCCATTGTCTCGCAAGACGTCCAAGTTGTCGACAGCGATGAGCTCATCTGCCGCCGTGAGTTCGAGTGGAAGAGGTCTGAAGATGTCTGTTTAGCCCCACTATGCGAAGGCGGACCCGAAACCACGTACCGATACAGCTTTTGCGCTTCTATCCTGGTTGTCGCCTGCAGCCTCTCGAAGTTATACTTTTCGTCAGCTGCATGCTGATCCACGATGAACAGGTCATCTAAATGACTGCCAACGGAGCCCGGACCCATTCCATTTTGGTCCTTCCGCAGTCGGGTGATAATAAACCCTTTGTTGAACTGCCCGACGACTTCCATGGTGAGGAAATCTGCCTTATCCAGTACTCGCGACAAAACCTCACTGGCATTACCATCTTCCTCGGTGCCTGTAGACCGAGCATCGCGGGACAGCGCCGTCTGTTCTGCAGACGTCCGCTCCGCCGCGACGGGTGCTGCACGACGTGAAGTCAGCCGCTGTCCGAGGCGTTGCCACGACGTAGTGAGTGCGTCCAAATCAAAATGCACAGAAATTCCATCTTCGTCCTTTGTACGGACGATTTCCGGCGAAAGAGGAGCTCCGCGGGACGAGTCAGATATCGCACTTTCGTCCTCGTCTTGAACCGGGTGAGACGAGGGAGTATCAAGATGAAATTGGGAGGGATCGTCGAGCTGGGATACGTCTATCACAGGTATGTCCTCGTAAGTTTGCGCATCTTCTTTAATAGGATCCGGAAGATGGTCATCTTCGCTGTCTTCCTGCTCAACCGACCCGGTGACATGACTGACGTCAGCCATGTTCACATCTCGAATGTCGTCCTCGGCCTCGGCCTCAGCCTCAGCCTCACTCGCCTCATCCTCTTCATGACCCTCTGAAGGAAGCCCGTTCCCGTCCCTATGCGCTGCAAAATCCTCGGAAAGAATCCTCTGGCTTTCTTCGTCGCCAGGCTCAGAAGGAATGGCGTCCGCCTCCTGATCGAGGTCTTCAGACGGTTCCATCCTTTCCTCCTCTACCTCCTCCGCATCCTCCTCCTCGATCTCTTCCTCCTCCGCATCCTTACAAAGAGTAACCTGCGACCCGCTCCTTGCGAAATCCACCAATTGCTTGATCAAATCCTTATTCGCACCACTGGAAGCTTTCCGCGCGCCGCCGCTGTCCGTTTTCTGCTTCTTCCGCGGACGGTCAGAATCCGAATCTGCTGAGCGCCTCAAATTCCAAGCCGCGTTCTCTGTACTGAGGACCATCTGGACAACCCGTGGTCGAGTTGATGAAGTGGTATCGCGCTTTGACGAAGATGCGGCAGGAGGGGTACGCGAGACGTGGTCTGAGGCCGAGGATGATCTTGTAGCAGGCTTTGGAGTGGACGGCGGGGATGATTCAGAGACGTCCATCATCATCTGGGTCGCAGAGGGAGACATAGGCCTATGATCCCCAGTCTCGTCGCGCGCCGCATTGTCAGTCTCTTCCGGAGGGAGAGAAGCGCTATCCCTTGCGCCGGGGTCGGTGGCAGAGGCTTCTGTGGCTGGTTCTTGAAGTAGAGTGGGTTCTCCAAATCCATCGTCTTGCGATGTAGGAGCTCCTATGGTGTCGTCGCCATCGTCATCTTCAATGAATAAAGGTTCCTTGGACGACGTTCGTTGAGGTGTAGTAAAGACGGTAGTATTCTGAGTATTGATGTTGTATGTGGACCGAGAGGGAGCAAACATTTCTTCCAACGCTGCCTGGGATAATCTTAAAATCAAAATGACGACGAAATAAATGAGGGGATTGCGTACCTTCAAAGCTTGAATGAGACTGTTCTCGCTGTGGATGAATATCGTCCGCTTATCTGGACTAACATTGATGTCAAGAGAATCTGATGTAGAGTGTGAGTCATCGTCTAAGACACTACTACTTCAAAACGCCATACCGGTTGGAACTATGAAGTCAGCGACCACGAAAGGAGACTGATTGGCATTGAAAGTACGATACACTTCGTTGAACGCTTTCTGAACCTGGTGATACTAGATGAGTGTCCGAGAGACGGTTAGAACCTGGTGTGGACACACCTTCGACGGGTTGCATGGTCGACCGTTCACAAAGAAGAACTGGCGATCTGTGCCAGACCGTCCGCCACCGACGACAAATTTAGACACCAATCCGCATACGCGGACTTCGATTGACCGGCTGAATAATTGTTAGCTCCACCAGAGTTTATGGTAGGAAATGAACATACACGGCATCTTTGTCCTTTATACCTTGCCGCCGTAGGATGACCTTCTCCATCTCCACTTGGAAGCGCAGATCAAGGTCAACAAGATTCTCCAATGATTTTGGTCCCCAAAGCGCGGAGACAGATGCTCTGGTGGATCGCGATCCATCTGTACGCAATTGAGCGATTTTCTTCCTGGAAAAATAATTAGTCGCTGCCGTGTACTATAAGAGTACGACTCACCCTTTCACCGAGTTGGAGCATGTCAACCGTACCCCTTTATTCTCATTTGCGCAAGGAACCAGAGCATAAGCGTTCAGGAGGTTCAGTGCCTTTCCAAATTCACGCTTCGCGTTGCGTTCAAGCTCCTTGCGACGAACAGGAAGTGACTTGAATAAGTTCGTAAATGTGACAGTAGTACCGCGCTGCAGAATAGTGTCAGAAAGAAGAATCAAGATAAACGGTGTATATACCTGCCTAGCTGTCCTCCCACTCTTGTTCGTGAGCTTGCCGGTCTTGTCAAATTCGAGAACGGTGCCCATAGGGGCCTCTGTCGCAGTTGAGGTACTGACTGTCACAGATTCGCTCAACGCACATAAAGAGGACAGAGCTTCTCCGCGAAAGCCAAATGTCATCACAGAGGAGAGGTCCTCGAAGCTTGCCAGTTTCGACGTGTGATGCTTCAAGGCTGTGCGGAGTTATCAGTTATCACTTGAATCGCTAAGACTGTGTGACTCACCAACGGCTTCATAATCGTTAGGACATATACCACTGCCGTTGTCTATGACCTCCACACTATCAATTCCATATTCCTTGAATCGCACTTCTATTCCACGCCAAACGTTGGTAGGAAGGTCAGTCGATTCGTCGGCACTTTGACTGGTCAACACACCTATGTTTGTTGCGCCAGCGTCCAAGCTGTTTTCAACCAACTCTTTGACAGCAGTCTGGAGGTCTACAACAACCTGACCTGATGTGATTCTGTGTACAGACTGCGCATCGATTCCCTTGATAGCTTGCGCCATGGCTCGGGAATGCCGTCACGTTTCCGAATTCCGTTGATATGTAGATTCAATCCTGGGGTATCGCAAAGGTAGAATATATATATATCCAAGCTAGAAAGAGGTGGCGAAGGATGTTGAGGACAAGTCAAGGACCGAAAAGGAGGAGGAGCTCAAAACCTCGTCACGCTCGCGGGAATACAACGCGTCTCGTAACGTTCACGTGACGCAATGGTTGTGTGACGCTTCCTTTTTTGTTGTGCGGCCGCTTCTGCCTCCTTTCTTTCGCATCCATGACAATCGAAACGAAAGGTTGTCACTCAAAGTCAGACTTTGTCCTCCAGTATTCTTGTTTATGACCGGTATGTTTTCGTTTTGTTCTTTAATACTGTTTCCGTTGCTCATTCGGAGTTCAGACAACGGGAGTGGCTCAGGCTCATCAAGTATGTCCGGCACCAGGACAATCTCCAGTGGCAGTCCGAATTCTCAACATGGAGACGGGGGATTCGAGGTGTCGCCAGAAATGAGCCGGATTCTTTCCGTAGAAGGCTTTATTACCATACGGCAGGGTGCGCAGCGGCTTCGGAACATGTATCAAGACAGTACGTATTGCAATATGGACTGCTATCTTTGTATCACAACGAACGTACAGACGCATTTCGGTTCGATCCAACTCGTCTAAGCGAGTTTGCTCTTGCTATCTATACGGGTCAGTTGCAGGAGGTACAGAAGGCGAGTGACTCAATTGGTGTGTTGTCAGTTTGGAAAGTTGATCATCCTCTCAGAAAGTGCAAGATGGAACGGCTCCCGATCTAGCGGGGTACGAGACACCGTACAAAATTGGCTATGTTTCCATGCTTGTTTTAGGTGCTCAGCGAATAGTGTCGGGACCCGTCATGCAACACGTCGACTTGCTGAAGTTCTTGCTGGCGTCCGGTGCTCCTCCTGATATTCCGGATATAGTAGGCTATACAGCCTTGAACCACGTAACGATGCATCATGGTGCTCAAGCAGACCTTGCCCGAATTCTCTTGGAAAATGGCGCAAACTCCAATCATCAAACTCGATACGGTGGCACCCCGATTCTAGAGTGCGTGTCTGCAATTGTGCTGCTTAGTGTATCGTAGCTCACGTTTCCTAGTTGTTTGCAGTCTGGTCAAGTCGAATCCGTCGACCTCCTGATGGAGTTCGGTGCAGATCTTGATATCCCCGACGCGGACGGCTACACTCCGAGAGGGTTGTACGTGCAGGCCGGGCCGAAGATTGCAGCAGGTGTCGATAAGTGGTTGAGGAAGCGCAGAGGAGAAGAGGCTCTTTTGGATGAGAAGAAATGCGGAAGTTGTGGTAAAACGGATGGGTCACTTAAATACTGCGGCAAATGCCACACCGTGAAGTATTGCTCTCCGGAGTGTCAGCGTAAGTCCTATGGAGCTGCTGGGATACCAAGTCGTCTTAACCATTGGATTTCCAGGCAAGGATTGGCCCCTCCATAAGAAGACCTGTCGGTCTTTTAACGAATCAAATACTGTGACACTGATCCCCGGCTACCAATCTGACATCACTAGCTTGATGTCTACTGCTGACATCACTCGTCGCGCCATGGGTATCCCCACCGAACCAACTCCGTCCCGCAACTCCCGCGCCTCTCAGCATCCCCGAGCATCCGCCTTCCCGAAATCTGTCGTCATCAAGGTGCAAGTGCCCTACGCGGGTTATGGCATGCCTTCAAATTCGACTGCCGACCTCCTCGTATACACCAAGAAACGAGATTTCGTGTGTACTATCAACATACAGAACAACAAGGATGGCTACAAGAAAATCAGCCAGGTCGTGAGGGACAAGGGAGTTGGCGGAGCGAAGGCGTATTTTGCCGCAGAGTTGAAGAGCGCAAACGAACTAGTCGTTAAGGTGGATGAAGTGTTGGCTGCACAGCCTTTTTGAATATGCAAGGTCACATCCATACGAGGTAGTTGTCTCTATTTCCGCCTTCATTATGCGCTCCCACTCATCCTCTTTTTGCAGGATGTTCGAAAAATACTGCGCATAATATCGCGATCGGCTTGTACTTGTAGGCAGGGTATGATATACATGTTCTTTCCGTTCCTTCATCCACTTCCGTGCAGAATCTCCCGCACTGTTCCTCCGTCTGATGTACGAAATGGGACCATTGCAATTCCGCGACGTACAAATTCAAAGCTGATGTCATTTCAATTCAGACTGACCATGACAGCATCGTCGTCTGAGTACCTTTTCCATCTTGAATTGATGAACGTCGCGTGGTGAAGTGAAAGGACCAAGAACGACCTTTCTCTTCAGCACCCGACAATCATTGAATGACGGCGCGGGTGGGTACTACGGAGACCAAGTCGGATGTTACAGCGGTGTGGTATGAGCGCCCGCCCGCTCTTCCTCTCTCCGCCCGCGCGGAATGCGTGGAACGGAAGGAAGGTGAGATTCCTTGAAAGCCGTCCCATGACGGTCCGAACGGCAAGTACGTTTTTGTCATATGTCAATCCTCTGGGGTCCTAGTCTGAAATCGCATAAATAGGGCACCTTTTCGCGACCTAAGGACTATCTCACCAGAAGTCAACGTCCATCATCACACTACTGCACAACACACTCATACCCCTCAACACTCAACACTCACACTCATACCATTCACCATCACGATGTACACATCTACCTTCGCTACTCTCGCCTTCGTCACTCTGGTAGCTGGCTCACCAGTGCCCACTACCACTCCTACCACTACCACGCCTACTCCAATCACTGCCTCTGAAACGAGTACGGTCAACGCCTCTGCCTCAGCTAGTGTCACCTTCAACCCACCCAAACCGGCCTTTGTCGTTCACGACCTCAGCAGCAGTATTCCTGAGCCTACCATCCCTATTCTCCCCCCTTCACATGATGTGAACAGAGAAAACCAGGCTTCGAGTACTGCGGGTACGGATACGGCTACGTTCCCGCCCAAGCCGGCCTTCGTCGTTCACGACCCCACCAGCGGAATTTCTGGCCCCGCTATTCCCATTCTCCCCTCTTCGCATACGACGAAGAGGGCAGAGCACGCCACCTTTCCACCCAAGCCGTCCTTTGTCATCCACGACACCGACAGCGGCATCCCTGAGCCTTCCCTCCCTATCCTTCCACCTTCACACGTGGTGAAGAGGGGGAAGCAGGCATCGAGTACAGCAGCCACCACGTCTACCGACGCTGCTTTTGCTACTCACTCACCACTTCGCATGGGCAATGCGCGCATATTCACACCCACACCCACATCCGCATCAGCTACTGCCACATCCACCACCAAAGCTCATGCGACAACCACAATCACATCCTCGGCTACCGGCACTCACGCTGCGAGCAAGGCGAAGAGTACCGGCAAAGCCTCCAGCCCTTCTAACAAGAAGGCTGACAACAAGGACTGGCACGAGTCTAACAACGATGTTGATTATGAGGAGTAGAGAGACATCATCCCGGCATGATTTCCCGTCCCCGTTCCCTTGTTCATGTTTCCGACGTGCCGACCTCTGAGGCTGACTCTGATCGCACGCGGATGACATGTCCAACTGAGAGCGACGTCCATATCACCTGGTGTAGTAGTCTTCGTTCACAACGCGTATGTTGAGCATCGCGAGTATATTAGTAGCATTGTAGTCTCACAACAAAGCAAAGTCATACCACATTCTACCCATTCAATCTCTCGGACTTCAGTATCAGTCAAAACTGAAATTAAATTCAATAAAAATAAAAATAAAAATATTCAACAGAATAAATTAATGTAACCTGATTCTAAACCCCGATACAGCGATTTCACTGAAACTGTACACAACAACGACGCTCTTGATGTTTGAACCATACAACTCCTTTCACGTTGCTTCGGACGGAAGTAATGACCGCACTGAGCCAGTTCGGCGATTTGGACCAGTTCAAAGTGGCGCAGCCTCCGAGTCCCGGATACCGGTGCACGGTATGTTTGGAGGCTTTGTAGAACCAATCAGTACTTACTCTATATGCATACATTAGACTATGTGTCTCTATACTGCGGTACATATCTCACGTGAGGAAGAGGGCAGACTACCTATCGTAACGGACCCGAGTGGGTCGATCACGGCGCACGGCGAACTGCAGGAATTTGGCTTGCGAAACTCAGGGCCATTCTCGGATCTCGAGATACATACCGTTCTATGACAGCGTCACAGACGCGTACCAAGCACCTATTGCGAGCATTTCTCTTGGCGGCGACTCGTCCCTTATCGCTTTCGAAGTTTCAGACTCGCATTACATAACAAGGCGATACGGGCTCTGGCAGATCCTATGATGACGATCACTTCGACTCTCAGTTGATCACTTCGATTCACAGTTATTCAGGATCATCTCGCGCCCAAGGTACTCCTTGGTGAACAACATTGCCTGTGGCCTCACTTTGCCTGTCCTTCGCCTTATCTTTAGCATTGCCTCGTCCGTGCCACATATGATGCTCCGCCGTGTTCCTCGCTCTGTCAAACTAGAGGTCCGTCGCTCATCAGAGATGAAGTATTGTGCAGAATTGCTCGCAATGACTCCAAATCATTTATCGGTGAGTACATCGTAGTTTGGCAGCGCGAAGCTGAGGTGCAGAAGCTGATTGCTGTAGATTTCGTCAGTGCTATCTTCATTCGGGCGGCACTTGAAGAACCTTTAAACGGTTCCCTCTGGACAATGAAAGAGTCAAGGACCCGTGAACTGCAAATATGAGTGCTGCGACTCTACAGAACCTCGAGATCTCTGCCATCGTTCTCTCGTCGCTCTCAGGTCTCTTCGGTGAGTACAGTAATTAGCTCTACGTCCTATCATCTTATCTTGCTCCAGGCGTGTATTTTTTATTGTTCGTACTCGCCCTTTGGTCGACTTATCGGAAGTCTTCAGTTGCCTCTGTCCGACTGAGATGGGTCACTATCGTTCTGTAAGTGCAATTCGTCTCTTTCCTTGATCACACGACTCATCGCGACTCTCTTCAACAGGTTTCTTGACCTTCTGGCCCACTTCATCACTCGCTCTCTTCAGTTTGCGAGGGCCAGACTACAGGACGACTCCGATCATGAAACTCTCAGGTGGGATATCCCGTTGACTGTCGTTGGAAAGTACGTCCATATCATTGTCTCCATCTTGTATGTCAACTCACCCTTTGTGTCCAGTGTCACTACTACCTTTGCAGTTAGCTTTCTTTTGTGTGTTCTCTTCTCGATCCTATCTTGATGCGTATTTGCAGGGCCTTGTGTCTGACGGTCTGCTCGTGTGGCGTTTTCACGTCATATACGAGAGGAAACCTTGGACGTTGTACATTCCCGGCATTGCTGTGGTCATGAACGCATGTGAGTACATCATCTAGTGGCTGTCGTATTGTCCCTTATTCGTTGTATTCAGTTCTGTGTTGGTCTGCTGATGCGCAGCACCTCGAGATATACTTCAACCGGCCGTTCTACGAAAACACTTTACTGCCAGTCACACTCAATATCACCGTCGCGTGGGGCTGGTTCATGTTCTTCAATAACACGCTCTTGACCGGTGGAATTCTAGCCAAGATAATGTAAGCTCGTGGTGGCGATTTTTTCCCTTCGCTCTGTCGCTGACCATACCTAGGTGGATCAACCGACGATATGGCAGCAGCCACGGAAGAACTCCGTCGTCTTCACTCTCTTACAGCACCGTCTTGCGAGCGATAATCGAGTCGGCCTCGGTCACATGGATTGGATTGCTTATCTATGAAATTGCGTCTCTTGTGCCGGAAGGACATGTCACTGTGAGTGGATGATGGCTGTTCTTGATCGCCTGTGGCAACATGCTGAGTGTCCCACAGACAAACCTAGATGTAGGCTTCGTGATGCTTGACATCATCCCCATCTTCTTCGTGCGTTCTCAGCATCTGATTACCTACTCATTCTTCACGCTTATCCTTTGTTCGCGCAGGGTATCTCTCAGACCCTAATCACTGCACGCCTGGGTCTTAACACACGTGACGACTCCAAGCCCTCTTCCCAGAGAATCCCACTTGCAAATGCCGCATCTTTCCCGAACTCAGACACGAGCGGGACAGCAGGATTCCCTTCAGTTGTCAAAATAACAACGACAACGCTGACAGACGTGACGTCCTATAAGCCTGCGAATAACGGCGACATTCGACAACACCCAAATGTTAGTCACCCGTACGGTAACAAAGGATACGTGATCTAAGGTCGAGGAGGGGTGATGCATGCCGATTTGATGTTTTTCTGTCCTATTTATGTCTTCGATTGAGGGGAAAAGGAAGCCTGAGATTTGTATGATTACAAAACGAAACGATGTACAACAATATATGACCCCGCAAGACAGTTACTGTCTCGCATGGGCATGCTTTGGCCATGATTTACTCGTAGACTAAGAAATGTTAGGGACGATGCAAGACTTCTCAAACTCGACATTGCTGAAGTGCCTTCTCATGAACGAGCTATCGAACATGCTCAGCAGCTTTGTGGTGACTCGCATTCTCTACAAAATCAGCTCACCTTCATCACACTCCCAATAATATCCAGTCGCTTGTGCATATCCACGACGTGATTCACCTAGGGATTGACACGCCGTGACAGTCCAGCCCGAGAGCCACAACACTGTGACCAATTCAATTACACACATACCTCTAGAACCGGTACAGCTACAACTGAGATATCGCCACAAGAAATGGGTGCAGCACACACGAGTTGAGCTAAGAAACACGCAAATGTCAGCTCACACTTAACTCCAGGTAAATCGTGAGCGAATATAAGTACCTCCAACCAACATTCCGGCGATGGCCAAGATACGAGTGATCAAAGATGCGACCATAGTAGAAATCAGAGAAGTGAGAGCTTCGTGAATTGGCAATCGCTCAAAGAACGCAGAGTAGCCAGCCAAAGCTAGAGGCGTCCAGACGGTCGAAAGAGCCCTATATACGTTTGCCCTACAGATTAACCGAACGCAAATCCGAGGGTTCGACGAGGTGGCCAGAATCTCGATACTATCACTATACTTCCAGTGATGGAAACATGTTTTTCTTGACTTCCAGAATCGTCGCCGGGGCAAAGAAGGACGAGGAGGATACGCGAACTACAACACTTTCCGTTCCGGGAGCTGTGCCATCAGTCCTCAATTGGGTCGTTTGCTTGTCAGTAGCCAAGTCAGCAGCTTCTGGTCTCCAATAGCCGAACATTTTGAAACTCTGATGTCGTCATCTCACCCTTGATAACAGGGCTGACTTTTGTTCTCTACGACGCGACACTGGCTGCGAACACTTCCGAGTCGCCAATATCTAGCGATAGTCACTGAAAGATTGCGCCATCCTTGTAGAAGTAGACTCACAGCGATATCGAATTTTGAGCCTTTGAGTACCTTTGCGTGTTACGTGTACCATTTGGTGGATTCCATTCACATTCGTAGGTCCAACGTTACCGTAATTCTTCGTCGGCGTACGTGGCCACACCGGCATATGCCGAACTGAGTCCGAATTCTGATGGTACCGTGGCAAGAAGAATCGGTCACAAACATCTCATCTCACAGCTAGAATCCCATTCACATCTCATCTCACAGCTAGAATCCCATTCACATCTATAGGGCAACTTCTGAAGGACGTGGACCAATTATACCGGATAAAAGGTGTTCTCGAGGTGTGTCGAGTACTATCGTTCCGTGAAGCCGCCGTGGAGCCGCCGTGACCTGACTTTCTACTATCCGGCTGCGTTTGTGAGGGCACACGAGAGCGAGATATCGTGCGTCAACAACGAGATCAGCTCCAGAATCCAAACACGTAGCCTGTAGGCACCATAGCCTTCGAGTTGTCGATGATCGCAAGTTTTGCAACGACTTTTCCAGTGAAGCGAATTCGAACGTCGCAGCTTTCAAATTTCCAACGATGGTACGAAACAACTGCTAGAATAGAAGTGAGTAATTTTGCATATTAGGATTACGCACTGGAGCTCACAAACAGGCCTTTCCTCGACCTCTACCAGCCTCCACCCAAGCACAGGACACGAGAATCCGCATCACTGTGCAGTACCGGAGACGGGTCCATCCAGTCTCACCAAGGACTCAGTGCTCAGGTTCAACGTTCGAGCGTCAAGCACAGGATCTCCGTCTTGGGCGAGCTGCATAGTGGAACAAACGTGTCACTGCCAGGATCGGGGAACGTCTTCCACCACATCGATGTCCACGGCCAGGTGGTGCTTTGGTAGTCTCCGGGGAATCTGCGGGGATGACCTCGGGGCAGAAGACAACCGTTCCGTAGAGCTTCGCGCGGTACCTGAGACATCTGGACATCCGCCAACGTTGACTTGGGGCCGGGGCAGGTCGGATCGGACATGCCTTGCCATCTATTTTAAAGGAGTCGATAAACGTACGCGTCAAGCGTAGTATAACCTAGTATAACTGTGTTGGACTCTCTGTATCACGAAAGGTTTAAAGCTCAAGTTTGGCTCTGAGATCTGAGATCCGAGCCCTCGGCTTATCTAAGACCGTTGCGAAGAGGATATACCAGAAGAGTAGGATGACTAGTAGTACCGAGATATACCCGATCCTACTGTCGAGAATTTGAGGAGACGCAATTCCACTAAATCTGTTCAATCTTGTTTACCGGTAAGTATCGAACATTATTCTTGGAAAGACGTAGCATAATGGTGTGGTCCTGAAGTAGCTACGGTAACCTACTGGGCCGCGTGCCGTCCGCTCGAGTCCGAATCGAAGTAGGTCAAAGTACTCTGTCGAAGTACTCAAGGCGCCGTTGTATTGAACGTACTCTATGTCGAACACGTCGAATCATGTCACGCAATTGGGTACAGAATCATGCATATATTGTCAAACCAAGTACATTACATGGACGTCGGAGGACAATTACAGTCCAAAGCATGCTAGTCTCACCTAGGCAGACCAACTGTTGATCGAGAGACGAGTCGCGGGTCATGTACTGAATTATAATGACCCAGACTTGTTTTTCTGGGATGTCCTGCTATCCACACACAATCTCTGCACGACCGAAACATATGCGCCTTCGTGCGGGATGACGGAAAGAGGTGAGCTCGCCGAAGAGGACAACGAGGGAACGTCGCGACGTGCTCGACTGTGGTCAGCGATGTTGTCACCAGTCGAGACGGCGTCTATTTCTCCGGCAACTCACCGACGAATCAGAAGGCGTGTATTGCGATCGGAATGAGGTAGGTCCACCTCGACGCTCAAACGTTTTTTTTTTTCGTTTTTTCTTCACTAGATCGCTGCTCGGTGCGCTTTGCTTTTAACGAAGACGATCGCGACAATTGTACGATTCGCTCGATTCAATATTTGCAATCTTTTCAGGTCACGACTGCGAACACTGCTCGGTGCTTCCGTTCTATGCCCAGCCACTCTTGGGCCCACGTTCCCATGTCCATTGACCGTGGGGACTATACGACCTCACACCGGCTCAAAGTATCGACAGAACCCGAGATGCATGTTGTGGTAATGCTGCGGTGACCGGTATGGTGCTGATATTCGTCTCCGTGTGAGCAGGGCTCAGAACATACAGCGCAGCCAAAGACTACTCAAATGTCAGGGCGGTGATTTGACAGTCTTTGATGAACGTGCTCGGTATGTCTATGATCACTGGTCCCCTCTGTTGCCAATCCGTTGCATGCTTTCCATCGTCACTGACATGTCTACGCAGGTCCACGCCCGCCATCGCGAGCTTACAGGTACCGCATCAGGATACCAGACTTCTCAAATACACTAAGCGCCGTTTTGACTTGTCTCAGTCCTTGAATAAAAGAGCGACAATGTCCCAGGTGGTCCACTTCTCACCGAGAACTGCAGCCATGATCTCTTACGCCTTCATCGCGCTCGTCCCCGCCGTCTTGGCTGCGCAGGCTCCCCAGTTCGTTGCTCCTCAGCAGGGACCCACGCTCGTGTCATCCAACTACGTCGGTGCCAACAATGGATCACTTGCGAAGAGCACGGTAGTGCCCGGGAAAGTGTTCGACAGGTTCACTCAGGTATGCCTATCATCATGGATCTGCATCACGATTCGATCCTGATACTTTCTCTCGTGCTTGAAATAGGTCTGGATGGAGAACACAAACTTTGAGGTTGCCGCTACCTCTGCGGCCTTCATCGAATTAGCCAAGCAGGGCATCGTACTCACTTCCTCGTACTCGACCACTCACCCTTCCGAGCCGAACTATGCTGCATCTGTCGGCGGTGATTTCTGGGGAATGGGAGATGACGATTTTTACAACATCCCAGCAAAGTGCGCCCGATCCCTCAGGTACTGATAACTGTGTCGCTCACACTTCATTGTTAGCATCTCCACTGTCATTGATCTCCTCGAGGCCAAGAACATCTCTTGGGCGACGTATCAAGAGAATTTGCCCGAGGATGGATATGGAGGATTCGAGTGCGTGTGCTTTTCTCATGCTAGCATTCTCACACTCAAATTGCACCTAGATTCACGCAGCCCAACTACCTGAACTCCTCTGCACCCCCGTACACCTACTATATGCGCAAGCACAACCCCCCTGTCTTGTACGATTCCGTCACCAGTGTTCCGGAGCGCTTGGCACGAATCAGGAACTTTAACGACTTCGCAGTGGATGTCAACGCGTCCGCGATCCCTCAATGGGTTTTCATCACGCCCAACATGGTAAACGATGCTCACGACACGGACATCGACTTTGGTTCCGATTGGCTCCAATCCTGGCTCGTCCCTCTGCTCTCCAACCCGAACTTCAACGACAACAGGACACTCATCCTCTTGACTTTCGACGAGAACGAGACTGTGGACATCAACAATCAGATTTTCTCCATTCTCTTGGGCGGCGCCATTCCGGAAAACCTGAGGGGCACCAACGATTCGACTTACTACACCCATTACTCCTCGCTCAGCTCTGTCGAGGCGAACTGGGAGCTTGGTTCGCTCGGTCGCCAGGACACCAACAAGTAAGTACCATTTGCAATGGCTACACGCGTCCCACCATACTTACGTGGTCTGCAGGACCGTGAGCAATGTCTACGACTTCCTCGCGCAGATCGTCGGGTACAAGAACCTTAACGTGTCCGGCAATGACATCCCTCTGACGAACCTGACTGGTAACATTCCCGGACCTCTCAGTAAGTGACTTTCGCTCTTGCACCCTCACGAATACACATCTCACATCCCTGCTCAGACGCACAATTCTTCGTACCCTTCGCTGCGCCCAACGTGAACGCCGTCGGTGCAGGCGGCGGACCGGTGTTCATTTCTCCGGGTATGAACGTATCCGTGACCCCCCAGACGCTACCTGCACCGGTCAACCTCACGGCCCTCAACGAGACCGTCCCCAACGCTGGTCCTACGAGTGCCACAGGTAGCAGTGGCGCCGCCGCCACCCCGACTGGACCCACCAGCTCAAGTCAGGTGGGCTCGGATGCTGTCAAGCTAGTCGCTTCGCTCGCTGTTGTGTTCGTGGCAGGCGGTACCGCGCTTTTCATGGTGTAGATGATGACGTTGATGATAACGATAACGAGAGGGGTTTTCATGAGTTCTTATTACACAAAACAGTCTTAGTGTAGTGTACTATGGTGACTGGGTACCTTGCGAGTTGGTTATGCAAAATAATCTTGACTCGCCGCAATAACGCACGCTTGTCTGATCATGTTTACAGAGCACGGCGGGCTGAATCGAATCCAAATAGGGATACCAGGTCAATAAACTGTTCAAAGGGCGATTGGATAATCACTTCACGGCGTCTCAGCGATGCTTGCCGTGAGCTCACGCCGACCTGTAAAACTCAAAATCGGGAGGGACCAGCTCGTCAAACGCGGAATCTGATCCAGAGTCGACGGGATAAAAACTCGACCGGAGCAACCAAGGCTCGAAGGGAGCCCAGAAGTAATCTGAGTGTCCCCGGACGCGATGCACAGGGTTCTGGATCTGATGACATCTACGGACAGGTGGAAAAGTTAGCGTTTACAAGATAAAATGGCTGGGAAGGAAACATACGACTGCAAATGGTGAAGCATGTCCGTGATCGTGTATTTGAAGCTGCTGTACGCCCATCGTCCTTGCGTATCGGAATCGTCGTCAGCAGCGGTACAATGCCCACACATCCACGCGTCGCCCTCATATCGAGCATCCTGAAGTTCCCATCGCTTGACGTCCCGTTCTTCGTATGTCGGTAAATGCCTCCAGCTAGGCTGCTCACAATCATAGTCATGGCAGGATAAGTAGTGGATAACCTAGAAACAACGTCAACGGTCGAACATAACTTTCGTATGACAGAACCACTTACACAAAGTCGCCAGGTCATTACCTCAGTGTACCATGTTGCCTGGTGATACATCGGCGGACAAAGCGAGCACTGGAAGCGAGAGTCCAACGCATCCAAGTCTTGAGGAGACATGAACCCAGCGCCCAGTCCAAGGCAGTCCAACAACGCCGAAACCGCGCGAGATGCTCGATAGTCATGTACGACTTTTCGTGTGAAGAATGGCTCGCCATGATGGTGCAACGCCGCCTCTTCATACGCAAAGAGCAGGTGGTTGCACTGCAGGCACCAGTACACTGCGACAGCCAGGTATGCGGGGGAGGCGACGCGTGATTGCGAGATGATATGGGGCGGGAGCTTGCCAGCGAGAGAGGACACCAGCACCAGCTTGAAGTCCCGCAGGCAAGCGGGAAACTCGCGGGCAACTAATTCCAGATCTGCTGCCACCATGGGTGTATTTGCCGCCTCCATAGGTATATCTACCGCCCTTGTCACATTTGCACGTCGTATAAGTTCGCGGATTGGCGACACAATTAGGACCATGTACGGAGGTGGACAGTACAGGGCTTCTCGTCGTGTCAGCTTCGTGTTCTTGAGGAACGTCAGATACCGCCATAACACGGCGGCGGCAGGATCTGCTCGCGACAGCGCGTGCAGTTGGAACCTCCGTCTGTATCCAGCGATATCGCGATCTGTAGAGGGGCTCGGCGTGGGATGAGGCGAACTGGGGCTGGGTGTCTTCAGCGTGGAGTAAAACAGTCACAGATGAAACGACTCACGGGTCTTTCCGCTGAGCATCCTGCGCCCAGCGAGCCTGCCAGCTCCCGATCTGTTCAGCNTGCTACATATGTCGACAGTAAGAAAAATACGCAAAGTACTCCCGAGGGGTTGGACGAACCTCAACCATAGCACGCGCACGGGACTTGCGGTCAGCGATGAATACCTGCATCCTCACCGAGGCGTTTGGAAGACCCAGCCAAATAGCTTCCTGAAAAGTAGAGAACCCTGCGTGCATNTTCACNATGTCGTCGCTCCAGTAGCACTTGTAGTCTTCTGNGTCGTCGAAGTCGTACGGGCCGGGTATGTGATCAGGGTCGCAGGTGAGAGGCGGGTCGTAGGTATGCGGTAGCAACTCGAGGACCGCGATGTCGTATTCCGGAAAGCGTCTTCTGAATGTGTCGATGTGNACTAGGCTGCTCTGGGTCAGTCAAGAAACCATGAGACATCTGGCTCGCACTTACTGATCGCGCGAACAATTGCTGCACACGCTGTGTCGAATTCCGACGTGTACGTTGACATCAAACGTAGTCCAACACACCTAAGCCGTATGAGTAATGAGANGCAATCGAAGCGGGGACACGAACTTCGCATTTCACAGCTCGTCGCAGAAACTGAGTCCATCGTCGCTCAGAAATATCTGACGGACAGGATGGAAGCGACTCAGATGGTCCAGCTGCCACGTAGGTTGTTGCGTCGACCTCTGGTGCTTCTTCCTCCGCTGCGATACTGCTATATGTTGTCGCGTGCGGCCTAATCCTCTCTGCCCGGCGTAGNNTCGCTGCAGATAACCGTGAGTGATAATGAATGATANGTTGCACATAAACTCACGAGAGACGTTNTCGATACACTTGAGCACTCCAGCACGGTCGCTGGGACCATCCATGCTATAACGAGACATCGCGANCACAGAGCAGGTCGCTCACGAGGGCCACATTGCATNATATAGGTCTGCCCTACCAAACCTCATTCCGTAGCCATAACGAAGCGTTAATGGAGCAACAACCTGGCCACCTGCAACGAAAACGAAAGCCCATTGCGCAATGATTGTCTGGCGTCNCGGCAAATGCCGAGTCANGGATCTATTTGAACAAGAAATACATTGCATTGATTGCTATAGCTGCACATTAGTACAAGAAATACAGATGAAAGGAACTTCCAAGAAAGACATAGCGTAACCGTCCGTGATACTGCTTTGAGACACAAACACAGATCTACTGATCTTTGACGTACTCCGCGTGCGAGTGGAACTGCGGTCCGCCGCGGTCAGTGACGAAGATGTTGTCGCCGCGCAGGTTCAAGAACGAGTACTGGAGAAATGATCAGTACGCGTCGTATTGTAAAGCATGCTACGCACGTCTACGAGTTCCGGACCGGANTGACGGTTGTAGTTTTGGTANATGAGGTTGGGCTGAGGAGGCGATCAGCGCAGCTCAGGCAAGCAACGGCGGCAACTTACCTCGGACATGAAGGGGCGCAATCCAGCGATCTCCAGCTGCTCAAACCAGTGGAGGAAGTCCTCGAACCGTTGATTCCATGCATGGATCTCCAGCAACAGTTGCCCGAATGGCAGCGGCGTACGGGTCCCGTTTGCGAAGCCTATCATGGCCCTCAGCGTCTGGAACTCCCATCCCTCGAGATCGACGTTGAGAATGTCGACGTGGTCGTGCCCTGCGCTAAAGTCAAATACAGCTTCATACGAAGACACAACCGGCGATTACCATTTTCCAGCATGATACTCTGCAACGTGTACACCTTGGGGTCGTCGTCTGGACCATGGGTATTAGACGGACCGAGCTGCAGTTGGCGGAAGTGCGTGCGGTGCTTCATGGACCGGACGTCGGGCCCGAAACCTTCTTGGGTATAGTCAAAGCCCCAAATCTCGCAATGCTGCGTACGAGACAAAACCTCGGCCTCCCAGGACGAGTCCCAGTCTATGCCTGCAGTTGTGGTCAGCGGCGCTAGACGGTTCAAACGCTGCAGAGACGCACCGAACGAGTAGATAACACAGCCCGGCTTGTCCTCCAGTCGATTCAATCCACACGTCCACTTCCCACCGTCGCCTGTAGCGCCTACTCGCTCCAACTCGTGGGGGCAGTCGAAGACCGGCGGGAAGAAGTCCCCTGTATCTCCGCAGACGACATTATGTCACATACCAAGCCAGACTTGAGATGAACTTACAGGCTGTATACGGAGGCCAAGGAGCGACGTCAGGAGGAAACCTACATCATATTGAATGTCAGAAACATGGTGCAATATCTTCCAGACGTACATGAGAACCTGAGACGCATTTGGTCCGTGCTTCGCGATTAACTCTTGCCTCCGATGCAACATACTCTGATAAGTACGTTCTGACCTCGCCAAACGCCTCGCCAGACTGGGATCGCTGGCCAGGCCTTCGCGAGTCTGCGTCGGCATCGGTTTTGGAGTTGTGACGGTCGTAAAAGCATCGGGGAAGTCGTCCGGCGTTAGGAAGAAGAGAGCGAGAGCGAAGACTATCAAGACGACAACGATATATCGCAAATATCTCTGGATGAAGTGAGCCATCTCTCCGCATCCACGAGGAAGAAAATGAAAGCCAACTTCAACCGAATCAACGTGAGGTCGTGGGGAACGCTAAAGGCACGAGACAGGAGCTGAGCCAGTCCATTTCCGGACACACCGATGCCAGATTCGCGTTTCAGTTGATGCAAGAACTTGTTGAAGACAGAAAACTTGAAAAGTCGAAAGAGTGAGTATACAGAGGTGTAAAGTCAAAGTCAATCTTGGAATTGTGGAAACTTGGAGAAAAAACAAATCTAGATGATCGTCGTTGGTAGCGACCGCAGCTCGGCTACAAACGACAATTTATTTGTTACATCTTCAAATCTGCTACCTCAAGACAATCCTTCCTCCATGACCGACCCGAACTCGAGTACATATGTGCAGCACTTTGGGATCGCAGTGGATGCAATTTCGTGGAATGTTTTGAGGCTGCACACTAAGACGGGACGGCCAATAGATCTTAACTAGATTAGATTAGATTAGAATCGTGATCGAGTTGGGGTTCTCCGAGTCCTCTCTCCCGGAGTCTCCGGAGTCTCCGACGCATTGTTCTTCACAGCAAGAGAAGACGTATTCCGAGTAATTTACTATCTTCTTGAACTCGTTCTTCATTGATTAGGGACATGTGTTTTATGGACGGCAAGTTTCCCGACCCTAAAACGTGGCTTGCGGTGAGGATCCCAGGCTATGCATGCGCACTGGCAGGTGAGTCATTTATCTTCCATACCAGCGTTGAGGACAATGTTTAATGCTTCTCTACTAGGTGATAACAGATGATCACATTCCATGGTGCAGTTCTTGTCAATGATCAGAGTTCTCATTATCAGCCCCGTCGGAGGTGACAATGATAGAGTCATACTACGACCAGTGACACACAATGAAGGTTGCGGGACAGTCCCGACAAACATTAAGTCCACGCGATGAACAGACTTCAGGCATGCGGTATTTGGAGTTAGTATGACGTGAGGCATGAAATTGGGAATCCGACCTCACACGTTGCATGGATACCTCCTGCTGACTATAAGAGTGCCTGCGTCCTCCACCAGGCCTCAATACATACATATCCCTCCTTGTTCCTACTCCTTCACACTAAACTCTACAGCACTCTCGTTTTCTAACCTGCTCACGGATGGCCTCTATCAATGGCATTCGAACCGTTCTGTATGTTCTGTTGGTACGCTGATCCTTGGCGCCTTTGCACAATTGCCTCTCGAATACTGATACGTTCCCAATAGTGGTTATTTGCTGCCGTACTACTCGGGCTGTCAGCCCAACGTCTGCACTACACCACCCATCTTCCTGTCGGCGACCCGCTGAACTCAGGAAAACACTTTTACGGTATGTGTAATTTTTTGCGTCCCGCCTGAGGATGCACTGACCAGGCCATGATCCCCGAAGACCCCATTGTTGCCGAGATAGTTGCTACTACTGCTCTTACTATCCTATGGGTACCGTTCATGTGAGCGCAAATGCATGAGAAGCTTACATTGCCCTGACGACAGTGGTCTTCATTTCCCTAGCATCCACGTTATCGCCCGTAGCTACGACTACGGATATGTGGGCACCTTTGCCGGAGAGATCATCGGACAATTTGTCCTCTTCGTCATGTGGCTAGTGGGAGCTGCGATTGCGACGGTAAGCAGACATTCATATAAACCTACGCCGCAGTGGTGAAACTCATGTCAATGACGTATGTGGCGATAGACCTTTTGGGGAGACCTCGCATGGTGTCGCTCCTTCCAACAGTGCCGAATTCTCACTGCACTCGTCGCGTTCGCGTGGATGGGATTCATCGTTTTGTTCACGCTGCTCATCATCAGTCTCTTGTTCGCCGTGTCCAACGAGGCGTTTGGAAAGCCGCTCCATGGTCGATACGATCCTCGCGCGAGTAACTATGGTCCCAGAAAGGTCTGACGGAACTCCAGCATTCAGCGCATGCACCAGTGCTACGCTGTTGGGATTTGCAATGAGATCATGTCATCATGGATGGAACATAGGATTGTGTGTATGATTTAGTATAGAAGTTCTCTCAGTTGTTTCAGCGTTTGATATTGATGATATGTATCTGTAGTTTACGATGCAAATGTAGTACGAAAGATTTCGATTGTCGATAACATCTCACCTGTTGTGTGTTGCGCGTTGGCGTCTCGGTGAAACGGAGGTGTGCGCACGAGGCATCTTAGGTTTAGCACAGCTGCAAATTGGAAACCTCAGTCAATCCAGCCTGCGCATTTCCGATTCCTACAAACACCTCTGGGTCCTGACTAGGACAAGTAACAACCTGGGCTATGTGACTACAACGCCGCGTGACCGAGAGCTTAGTCAAATTCCCTCAACGACCGAGCAACGTACGAAATGAGACTGTGAATGGACTTCTTGTCCAGATAGTTGATATCGCGGCCTTGGTGCTGGCTTTGTTGACCCGGTCCACTTTGACGCTACTCCTGGAACTGCCCGTCTGAAGACTGATGCTGCTCCTGGTTGTGGCCACCTGGTGATTGATGCTGCTCCTGACCGTGACCGCCTTGAGATTGGTGATGATGAGGAGGAGGGGGAGGAGGATGACCGTGGTGAGGCTTTGCGTCCGGAGGTTTGGGTGTGCCGCTAGGCTGAACGGCTGCAAAGATCGGAACGACATAGACATTCCATCGGGACCCATCGACATGCCGTCGTGCGACTTTGAGCCATAACTGTTAGGTGTGGAGTTAGGCTGGGCGGCTGCGGCTGACGGGGTTGGGAAGGACATAGACATCCCGTTAGGACCCATCGACATCCCCGACATCACGAGGTCGCGGCGAGCATTCGCGGACGCAGACGCGGAGGGCGTGGAAGAGCTGGAAGAGGTAGAACGATGATGGGATTTGGATTTGTCACCAGAGCCACATGCGCAGAGTTTCTCCCCGTTCTGCGTGATCGTGCCATCTGATGAAATGCCGATGTCGACTCCGTTCGAGATCATGTGTGACGTCCCGCTTCCAGAGGATGAAGATGACGACGACGACGATGACTATGAAGACGAACATGAATCGGATGAATCGGATGAATCGTCCCCTGGTAGCGGGGACATGCTCATTCCGTCTGGTCCCATAGACATTCCGTCCATCGTCATAGACATGCGCTTGTCAAGCTCGCTACGCACGTATAAAATCAATAGCCATTTAGAAAGTCAAACAGAGAGAATACGTACAATTCTTTGACAAGGATTGCTGCCATTTCCGCACGCTTGATACCGTACGAACGCAGAAGGCGATTGATACCTCCCGAGAGCGCACCCGAAGGACCAAGGTTCTTAAGAGTGTTGTCTTCGCGGAAAAAGACATAAGAGGGCCTTAAATGAGTTAAGCGCTATCCTGTAGATATCTCTGGTTAGACATACGCATTGGAAGCGAGAGCCGGTGCTGTAACAGCAGTCAGGAGAAGAGCGATGATGAATCATACTATATCTCAAAGACATCCGGCACTCGTCTTGTTGTTCGCAATCAGGATTAACGTCCAGCATGACCCTGAGATTCGCAGATGTACTTACAGGTAACTTGGGGGCTCCTCTGGGCAACGATTCGACTTGGATTACAGGACAGGCGGATGGCGTGGAGAATGACGAGACGTCCAGGTCTGCGGAAGCGGAGGAACTGTTCCTCGCTGGACTTGCTGTAGGGGATGATGTTGAAAGGTATGCGATAAACACCGCGGCTCATTGTGTCTTTCTGACCGAGGGGTTCAGATACGAGTTCATGCCATGGCGCTTGAAGTTACGGATTCAAGGAAGACTGGAGAATTTGATAGTCTTCTGACTATCGCAGAGTTCTACATAGTCGGTATTTATTGATACAGCTGAGTTGGATTGTACTGTAAGATTCTGGTGATTATGGGAGTTCGAGTGACTCGAATATCCGGGCTTCTGAGAGTCTGATGCCGCAGTGGTAGCGTGCAACAAGACCTTGGAAGAAAGAATAATTGTTGTAACCTATAATAACGCATTATTTAACCCTTAACCTTTCGAGATAACAGTGTGAAATCGGTTTCAAATGTAGCTTGAACCATCTCTCCAACTCATTTCCTTTGATTCTACCAAGATCTCTATCATGATGGCTTGAATGACATCCTAACGACATTGCATGGCCAACGCAATCGGAAAACGCTCGCAGAACTCAAATACCGGTCAAGCAAGATCATCCTCGAGGCTTGGTTTCCGACATGATACCCCCGCACATTCCTCTTCCTTCTTCCAAGAATGAACGTAACAATGACGAGAAGGAGGATTTGTTTGCGACATTGTTCTCGCCGTCGACCCCGCGGGCTTCACCAACTCCGGGAGCCGCCCCAGACGAGCATTTTGGTGGAGTGTCAAGTCGGCACACACGCACGGCCTCCACCGATTCAGACTTTGGTGCTTTCGTCTCGGTTTCGTCTACAGAGCATCCTCTGAACCACATGGTGGAAGAAAGCTCGCCAAACGTGCCGTTCAGTCCTTTGCAGAACCTGGAGTTCTACGATCGACTCGCCGAGGATGCGATGGCTGCGACGGAGCGGAATAGGAAAGGAGTGCTGGATGAGCTGCTGGAGCATGAGGACGATCCGCTGTATTTCTTGCACACTTCCGGCGTGGAGGCACAAGGCCTTTCTGGCATGTCTACACCTATTCCGCCTCCTGGTCCGCAATCAATCATCGATCTCAGTCCCACTTCGGCGTTTTGGAACTCAAAACCTTTCGCGCAGGAGCGCGAAGAACAACCGAGAGATGAAGAATACGCGGAGGAGAGACAATCTAGACATCCAACGCGCCATGCGAATCAGACAGAGCCCGCGACCATGCCTACTCCATCCTTTCGAGCTCCATCGATACCACCCTCTCTCGCTCCAGAATCACCACAAACGCAATCTGTTGTTGCTTCGTCGTCTTTCTCCTCCTCAGCTTTCCCAAAACGCTGGGTCTCGTCACTTCTCTCACGCCCAGGGGGCCGCCGTGCCGTTTCTGAGGACGACGCAGAGCAGATCTCGACTGCAAATAGACATTCACCGTCCCCTCCGGCATCCGGCATAGTGTCTCACAGCCGTATGCACTCTTCTACTCTGGACCCGTCGCCTTCTATTACCCACGGCACTCCTTTCGCTTCTGAGCCATTTGTACCGCCATCTGGTGCGCCAGGATTTGCAGGAGACAGGTCATGGAACACGAGCCAGTTCGAGTTTGACAGGGAGAAATCGGAGAAGAAGAGTGTTCGGCTCATTGGTAGACGGGAGATGACAACACCCATTTTAACGACGGTCATTGCTGACCTGGTGAGTCCAAAGATCATCTGTTCAACTCCCGTCCCGTTCACTGATAAAGGCCGTTAGATTCGCCCGCATTTTCCTGCGCTAGCGCGTCTACCTAGATCATGGACGTTACTGTACAGTCTAGATCAGCATGGTATTTCGCTGAACACACTGTACACGCGATGCGAGTCGCACAAAGGCAGCGCTGTCGTCATTATGCAGGACTCCAATAACGCGCTGTTTGGTGCGTGGGTAGGGGAGGGGATCCATAACTCTAGAGGATCGTATTACGGCGGCGGGGAATCGTACGTTATTTCCCTCATGTGTGGATTGCTGAAGGTCGAGCAACGTTTACAGATTCTTGTGGAAACTTCTACCAGAGGCACTCTTACGTGTTTATAAATGGACGGCAAAAAACGACTATGTGGCTCTATGTGAACCTGAATACATCTCATTTGGAGGAGGGTATGTACCATTCGTAATGCATCTTGGTGTCCTTGACTCACGTTGGATCACAGTGACGGACACTATGGCTTATATCTAGATGACACACTTTCCGACGGTTCATCTGCGCCGTGTCCGACTTTCAATAACGAACCTCTCTGCTCGGCTGGTCCACGACAGGGAGACAATATTACCTTTGAATGTGTTGGGTTGGAAGTATGGGGGATGGGATAATGACTTTCATATTCCTTGGTTTTTCCTCGTTGTTCCTGTCAGTGTCATACCCATCTCTGCTCCTCACTGTGATATCCGCCCGGACCTGTGTAGCATCTATGTTTGTATTTTGGACATGTAAGTTATGATTGAGGTTTTTCCTCGAAAGGCTCGAAGCTTGGAAAGTTGGACTTGCTTACGGCTCGGAGGACTGTTATCTACGACACCGAAGCGGGAGACGCGGCAATCACCGAGATAACTGAAGTTGGTAGGATTCGAATGCGTAAGTTCGAAAAGCTTTCGTCGTTCTTTCCTGAGGTTCCCTTTGACCGATGATTCTTGGAACACACAAAGAACGCACCATGGGCTCTGGACGACTCCTAATCCCCTTTTTCTCTGAGAGCGAGTGGCCCACAATCATCAACTCGTGACCTCTTGGCCACGAGGATGTCCCCGGCCACGAATGTTTCTGGGATATAAGGATGGGCAGCGCAGCGATGTTGATACTCTCTCGTTGATACCTCTTAGCTCTTAATACACGAGATGTCTGGTGTCGGTCGTATGGTTGTTCTCTCAAGTCGGTCGGTGGCACTCAAGGACACGCGTAGTAAGTCTATCACCCGAAATTTTGCCCAGTACTTAGCAGTGACATGTACAGAAGCCTCGCGCATGAAACGCATCAGACGTTTGGGTGATGCTGTTGCTGACTACGACGAGTCTGCAAAGAAGAAACGAAAACCTGCCAAAAAATTACACTCGACATGGGGTTCCCTTGCCGTACTTTTGGATCAGTCTTTCGATATCATCTTCATGGTGAGACCATTGGTTCTTGATCTGTTTGTTCGCAGAGAGATTAACATGTGCACAGATTCTCTCTTTGCTTGCGCCTCCTGAGCTCATTGTACTCTCGAGGTCAAGTAAGCAGTTGCGTACATTTCTCGCGCATCTGACATTGGTATATGGACAGAATCAAGACAACGCCTGGGATACATACCTGATTGCCCTTCGGACATGAGCCTGCATGGGCAATACTCCTATTAGACGGGAGTGCATGTCAGGTAGGACGAAATATTGCTTACATGCGTACGGTCTGAATCTAATGGTGCTGCAAGGCGTGTGGTGCTATACCGGTCCTCCAGATTAAATTCGCTTTGCGCCGTCGTGTGTGCAATGCCTGTGCAAAATCTCAGTACGTTTCGAGCACTGATACTATTCACATTGGAAGAACACTCATAAGTTCCCACAGTCTTATCACACCTGACATGTTCGCGCATCGTTTTCCACTGAGATACTCGAGCTTTTTCCATACTCTAGCAAATGTAGGCGTTTTTGAGCTCGTCATACACTCCAATCTGATACCGTGCATTATATCAGTAGGAACAACGTATAGCCGTCGCGACGCTGAGAAGAAGGCAAAGAAGCGTTATTGGGATAATGACGTCCAGCAGTTGCAGAAAAAGCTCTGATGCTACCCAGATGGGGACGCCTCTATCGCGAAAGGACTTGCTTCGAAGAAACAACATGCGAAGTCAAGAGATGCTCGACACTTGCAAGGATCTGCTTAGATGTGGGGGGGCATTACACCGGAAATGCGGATTGCAGCCGATACACTATGAACGCGTTATAGTCTCTACCTTTCGATTTGATCGTATGCTAAACATCTCAGTAAGTTTCGTCTGGTCATATTCACTGCGTTTAGAGCATCCCTCATGGCAGGTCTGCAAGGTCCGGCGAGACCCATCTCTGTAGACCCTCTGTCTAGATGAGCCATCCCGCCTGCGGCTAGCTCTGGGCCTCTGGCTCGGTATCCTCCAGTGGACCTCCACAAACCTCTGCACACCCGTGGCATGGGCTCCCTGTTCGGACATGGTGTAGATATGTTGACTCCGCCTCCTGCCCTCCGCGCCTTCCGCACTTTGATGCAAATCACTGCGCCCCTTGTGTTACAGAAATGCATTCTTGTCCGCCAATCATGTCAAACAAAATTCTGTCATTCACAGTGTCACCAGTGGGATGAGTTAAAAAATTCTGCGTCATACATGTAAGCTATGACTGAGTGTGAGCTGCATTGAGCTCGCGAGATGAGATCCTTATGTGCGGTCGAGCTGAGTCAAGAGATACAGAGACATCCTCGACACAGGAAAACCAAGGGGTGTGCAGGGATATGCTCGCCGCACCATCATTTTGCTGTGTTTGGTTTCTCGTCACGTATGTGCGCTGAGGTTACTTGATCATGGGGCCCCATGAGCATGCGCTAGGTTACCGTCATGTTTCTCCCTAACCTGCGATAAGGGATGCTCTAAACGCAGTGAAAGTTCGTACCCGCTGACGGCCTATACGTAGTGATCATGTCATCACCCAATAACATCCGCTAGAGGATGTTGACTACTTCTGGTCGCCTTTTGCTCATCGGATTTTTGAATCTGTGAAGATTCAACTCGGTCACTAGTACTGCTGATAAGCTACTTTACCACTGCTTCAAGCCTTGTCGTTGTTTCATCAGCTAGTTCCAGTGTGCTGTATATACCATCCATGTAGTACCCCCAAAAAGATCAGGAAGACTGAGGCCTTGAGCAAGCCTGAAGGGTGTTCGGATGCTCGGTCTACCCAGGAGGTCCTCATAAACTCAGTGACGGTGAAAGCAATCTTTGAGATAAACGTCGATGAACTTAGACTCTCACGTCAATTTTGCGGGTGGTTTGACCGAGTTGGAGCATCCGAACAGGCCCTGAAAGAGAAAGAAAAACGAAGAGTAATACTAACCGCAAGGTAAAGACTCAAAAGGCGTCGAAACGCACTTTACGACCGGAGCTCCGGCTACCGGAAGCCTGGATATCCAGAAATAGTGTCCTTGAATTTATAATTTGAACTGCAACGTTGAATGTTGACTTGTTTCGCTTTCTACCACCACCACGATGGCGAAAAACGTTCCGGATTACGAGGAGCTGAACTACGGTACTGGCTCGAAATGGATCAAACACCTCACCAAGAATCGTTTGGATACATTCACTGGCGGTCACTTTGCCGACGTGAACTTGTCCTCAGTCTTGTTCATCCATCGTCTCGCAGATGAAGACCACGTCAAGTTGGAGGTTTGGAGTGCACCGGGGCTCACAAAGCCCTTCTTTGACGAGGCAATGAAGCAGAAGTTCAAGCCTGCGAAGAAAGGCGATTCATTTGGGCCATCTTGTGAGTATCATTGTTGCACAGACCTCTAGAAAGATGCTGATACGTTCTAGGGGTATGCTGTGTCTACTTTCTACCGTCAAACGCTAACGAAAGATATAGACGAACCACTGGTGGAAAGTCACGCTCACAATCCCACAATCCTTTGCGCACTACGAACGCGTACAGTGTAAGCGCCCGCCGTCGCACCATCGCTTCAAGTTCAAGCTAACATGAAACTTCTTTAGTCGAATTTGACCCAGGATGCGAGGCCATGATTTTCAGCACAGACGGTACCCCTTTGCAAGGTATTACCGGTGGATATGGAGGCGATCGTCGCGTTGAGTACATCATTCCTCCCGAGTCTGTCAAGGCGGGAAAGCACGCGTTTGTGATCGAGTCCAGCTGCAACGGCATGTTTGGTGTTCCGTGGAATGGCGACACCATCGCTCCCCCCGATGTGAGTGCGATTTGGCAGGTTGGTTCTGCTCTCGACTGACGTGCAAGCGATATAGATGAACAGATACTTCAAGCTTGATTCTGCGGATCTCGTCGTCCCTGACCAGGAAGCCTGGGGTCTGTTGGCGGATTTCACCACCCTTCGTGAGATTGCAGATACTTTGCCCGGTAACGGGGCTCTGCAGAACAAGGCGATTACCGTGGCCAACGCGATCATGAACGAGTTTGACCAAACCGACAAGTCCAGCATTGGTCGGGCAAGGAAGATTGCGGAGGAAGTCTTCGGTGAGGGTTGGGCAGCGAAGCAAGAGGGCATCTTTGAGGAGGGCGCACAGAAGCCGCAGGTGTGGGGTATCGGATACTGTCATATTGACACGGCGTGGTAACATACTTCCCTCCTCGCGCAGTACTTCAAACTCACATGTCTCTTCAGGTTGTGGCCTTACAGCGTCACCCAGCAGAAGACGGCGCGGTCGTGGTCCACCCAAATTGACCTGATGGATAGGTACCCTGAGCACCGTTTCACCTGTACTCAAGCGCAGCAGTTCAAGTGGCTTGAACAGCAGTACCCCAAACTCTTTGAGCGCGTCCAGGCCAAGGTGAAGACCGGACAGTTCCATCTCGTCGGTGGTTCTTGGGTGGAGAATGACGCCAACATGCCGAGCGGTGAAGCTCTCGCTCGCCAGTTTTTGTATGGGCAGAGGTACTTTGAGAGCAAGTTCGGCATCCGATGCGATACGGCCTGGCTACCCGATTCTTTCGGATTGACCGGTGCACTTCCGCAGCTCATCAGATTGGCTGGTATGAAGTACTTCTTCACACAGAAGTTGTCCTGGTACGTCCGTCCCTCTCAGTCAAGTGTCACGTATGTTGACTACGGCTGATAACAGGAATAACATGTGTGTACACCACCAGCTCATCTCACATTATACACGATAACTGACATCCAATCTCAGCAACGTCTTCCCTCATTCTACATTCAACTGGGTGGGTATTGACGGATCACAGGTGCTTTCTCACATGACACCAGTCGGTACGTGTCTACCTATTTATCTTGCGTTCGTATGTTGACCTTCGTGTAGATACATATACCGCTCAGGCGACAGTGGGTGACATCTACAAGGGTGTAACCAATCACAAGGTACATATTTTGACATTTCTGGCATCTCAGCGTGTAACTGAGCCTGTTTCAGAACCTGGAGTCCTCCGAGACCTCACTTCTCGTGTTCGGAAACGGAGACGGAGGAGGAGGACCGCTGGCCAAGATGTTGGAGAACGTAAGTTTTATCGGTGATGCGTAGCGGAGCTTCGCTGACTTTGACTTAGCTGAGACGTATCCGCGCGGCAAGCAACCAATCGCGTGAACTCCCGCCTGTGGATATGGGACATTCGGTGGAGGACTTCTTCGACGGTTTGTTGAAGGAGAGCAACGGCGGCGAGAAGCTACCGAACTGGAATGGCGAGTTGTACCTTGAGGTGAGCACCGTACCTTCATCCGAAGTTCATATTCTGACCGATCTATAGTTCCACCGAGGCACATACACTTCTCATGGTAAGCGTTGTGTAGTACGGCTGCGAATGTTCCGTCTCGAACCACTTGACAGGTTCCATCAAGAAGGGTAACCGCAAGTCCGAAATTCTACTCCGCGATGTCGAGGTACAACAGTTTCTTTTGCGTGTTCGTCTCGAATTCTGATAAGAGCTTTTCTCTAGCATCTTGCTACATTGGCGTCTCTGTACAAGCACCACAACTCCAACTACGAGTACCCCAAGGCAAGGATCGATGACTCTTGGGAGAAGGTGCTGTTGAACCAATGTGCGTACACATGAACCTCTTTCATTCAGTAGATCTATACTGACCCTGAACTTAGTTCACGATGGTGAGTGAACGGTCTTCTTTCGAGATCGAATATGGTTACTAAAAAGTTCCAAAGTTCTTCCCGGTTCAGCTATGTAAGTGCCTTCCACAAGTATCAGTAACTCGCCCTCATGACGTTTCCCTCCAGTGGCATGGTGTACGACGATGCCGAGAAGCTTTACGCTGAAGTCCGTCAAGATGGCGAGAAACTCATTGAGGAGGCCTTGAGCACCCTTTTCCCCAAAGCCCTTCACCTCGCGGACCCTGCCGTCAAGTCCCTCTCTGGACGCGTGATCGGATACAACACGACTTTCTTACCCCGCAGGGACGTGATCGCTTTCCCCGTGACTGGCGCCGCTTCACGCCTCAAGTCGCAGGTCGTACAGACCTCCAAGGATGGTACAGTCGGATATGCGCTCATGGACTCAGTCGGCGAGGGAGGCGCAAAAGTGTCGGAGTGCAGAGGGTTGTACGCGGACAGTATGCCTGTCTCCGGTACGTGTAGTCCTCACATGGTCATTCACGATGCTTATAATCTCCTCTTACAGTCTTCAGCAATGGATCGGATCACTTCGTGCTCCGGAACTCCAGTGTACAGCTCACGATCTTCAAGGGCCGTATCACCAGCCTGTTGGATGTTCAGCTCGAGTGCGTGATTGTACGAATCTATAACCCTTATTGTAGACTAACCACTGTATTTATAGCCGTGAGCTTATCACCCGAGGACAAACCGGTGGCCTCGTCATCTTCGATGATAGACCCAACTACTGGGATGCTTGGGGTAAGAACGATCACTCTTTTCCCGTTCCTTTCTTACGTAGACACTAGATGTCGAGATTCACCATTTGGAAACGGCCCATCCTCTGGAATTCTCTAACCTCGAGTTCGTGACGGACGGCCCCCTTCGTGCTTCTTTGAAAGCAGAGACGACATACGGAAAGAGCAAGATTAGCGTTACAGTGAGCATGGCTGTCTTGCATCAATGTCTCGGGATTCTGACCGTCCTTTTAGATCTCCTTGGACGCTATCGCAGGTAAGCCAGTCTACAGATCTCTCTGAGAGGATCCTGACATTCCTCTGTTAGCCTCAATGAAGAAAGGTTCAAGATCGCTTTTCAACTTTGACGCTGTGGTGGATTGGCAGGAAAAACACAAGTTCCTCAAATGTGAACTCCCATCTTAAGTCTTAATATACTTACGATCTGACCGAGATTCATGCAGTCGAGATCCCTCTTAACATTCACAGCGACGTTGCTACCTACGAAACGCCGTTCGGACATGTTCAGAGACCCACGCACAAGAACACGACGTGGGACATGGCCAAGTTCGAGGTCTGCGGACACAAGGTTTGACAACTGCTCTGATATTCCTTCTTGACAGCAATACTGATGCGAATGAATCCCATTTAGTTCGCGGATCTGAGCGAGTTCGGATATGGTGTAGCTCTCTTGTCAGAGTCTAAATACGGCTTTTCTTGTAGAGGAAACGTCCTGGCAATATCGTTGCTGCGTGCTGGTAAGGAAGAAATCGTTCTGCAAACCACATCCACAAGTCTCAAGAATGATCTTCGCAGCTACTGCTCCCGACGCCAATCAGGATATCGGCACGCACGAGTTCTCGTGGGCCGTGATGCCTCACCAAGGTCACTTCTTGGAGTCAGACGTACCCATTGCGGCTTTCCTGTACAACTCGCCTTTGCATGGTCGGTGCCCCTTTTCCATGTGGTAATATACAAGCCGCTGACGTGGTTCATAGTCCGCTTTGTCCCTCAGGAATTCGTCACGGCTCCTTTCATGACCGCCAAACCACCCTTCACTATCAGCGGTGCAAGCAACGTCATCCTTGAAACCATCAAGCGCGGTGAAGACGACGACTTCAAGAAGGGCGGCAAGACTACCGTTGTGCTTCGTCTCTACGAGGCATTTGGTGGACATGCCCGTGCTAAGTTGCACATCTCCAGGCATTTACATGTGACTAGTGCCCTGATCACGAACCTACTCGAGGACGAACTGGAAGAGATTCGTATCTCGACCGATAACGACGACTTACAATCCGTCGTCTTGGACTTCCATGGATTTGAAGTGAAGACTGTGAAGGTGACCTTGGGTTCAAAGCCTCAGTAAGTCTCATCCATACAGACAAGTGTAGATGCATTCATTGACATCGCTACAGTGAGCCGAAGAGGGAGAGCTGGGTCACTGTCGAAAGCGCTTGAACTGCCGGTGACGATCACCTCCTCAGTCATTTTTCATCGGATAAATTTCGTTGTTACAACAGCCTATGTTCTGTAAGTATGTCCATTGGACGTCATCAAAGCATGTATACCATTGTTTGAAGTATACGAGAAATATATCGCGAATTCCTCCAAGAACCTTTTTACAATGATGACAGCGTGGCTCTCGTGAACCTCGGTGCAACAGACTCTTCTAGCTCGGGATATTAAACTACGGTACATTTGTGAATATCACGCCATGATTTGATATCTTATCTGACTTCCGCGAATTTTCCACAGCTCATTCGAAGGTGGGTATCATTGATCGAGAGGTTGCGTCCACGCCTCTGAGTCTATTTGACAGGCCTTCCTTGGCCATGCCAAGACACTGTTTCATTGACCGGTACATATGAGAAGGCATGCTTGATCATCCGAGCTCCACATTCACCCAGGTCTCTTGCGAGTTATACCCAAAGATGTTACGCAGCCAGTAAGGGTGTGTTCGACGTGACCTGAGAGTGCGTTGTCCACCCACGACTGCGTCCTCGTACTCGGTGTTTGTGCACCGTTTCGGGTCTACAAAGAGCTCCAAGTAAGCTATACCAATTGTCGTTTTTCCGAGGATACTGAGGACAGATCGGTAGTAGCCGCGATACGTTCGGTATAAAGAGATCGGTCGTGTCGCAAGGTATCGCTACGCGTTCTCTCTGCGATGAAGCTAGCCCCTGCAACCGTTATCTTGTCTGCTTTCATATCTTCTGCGGTCGCTCATACAACAGTGTGGGGTGCGTGGGTTAATGCTGTAGATCAAGGAGATGGCAGAAACCTGTACATTCGCTCCCCCCCCAATAACAACCCGGTCAAAAACCTCACTTCCGACGCCATGGCATGCAATGTGGACAATCGCGGTACGAGATTTTAATTGGCATGGTGTTTCTTTCCCTTCTGACTCCTCCTTGTCACAGTGGTACCGCAGAGCGTTATTGTCAATACCGGAGACGAGTTCACCTTCGAGTGGTATCACAATACGTGAGTGCACAGACGCATAATGCTCCGCCTTCAACTTCATCCATTGATCCTCCTCGGTAGTCGCGTATGTTGCCTCCGCTGTCGTCGATCATTCAAAGTCGTTAACTAGCACGTTACTTCTTCCCATGTCGTGATCAGGACGGTGAGCAGGCTCATTAGTTCTCATGTAACGTGGAGCTGATATCTTCCAAGATGATATAATCGGTGCGACACAGCTTTCTGGCAATATTTAATTTGCATGAAGGCTGATCCCTTGGCAGCGTCGTCGCACCATGGCCCGATCTCTGTCTACATCGCCCCCACCGCTTCTAACGGCACTGGCGAGGTGTGGGTCAAGTTGTTCGAGGATACTTACAACGTAACGAATGCCACCTGGGCGGTGGACAGGCTCATCACAGCCCATGGCCAACATTCAATCGGCATCCCTAACATTGAAACCGGAGATTATCTGCTTCGTGGTGAGTACGGGCAACTTTAACATCATGTACGGATATCAATGGTTCACTTCTAGCTGAGATTATTGCGCTTCACGAAGCTGATTCTCTGTACTCCGTGAATCCTATACGAGGAGCAGTAAGTCCACAGATGTTCACGATCCCGATGTTGCGCTTGACGCACTGCTTGTTCTAGCAATTCTACATTTCGTGTGCCCAAGTTCACATCAATGCCACGGTCTCTGACCCCACGAAGCTTCCTGCCGGAGTTGCATTCCCGGGGGCATACACAGACAGCACGCCTGGAATACAATTCAACATATATACGCAGGATGCTGCGAATTACGTCCCCCCTGGCCCTGATGTATGGTCTGACGCTGATGGAGGAAGTATCTCCCAGGTTGGCGTTGCTGCGTTGGCCCGTCGCATGCTTAGATTCGGTATCTGATGATTGGATGGAAGACATTATTGTAATGCGCAGCTTCCCTAACATTCTGCTGGAGGTGTAGGTACATACGGAACATACAGAATACTTCGAGATTGACGATTGATACCTTCGTTACGTCCTTTATGTTCACCGTCGTCGTCGTCACGGTCCATACAAATTATGAGGAAGGTCTTTGTGTTATCGGCTCTCTGTGTCACGGTAAGTCCGATCGGCATTTTCCGGTAACCTGGTAGCTGTTTGCCTCAGTGCGTCTTTATTCCTTTCTTTAACTTTTCTGTTTCATTCTGACCTACATTGCTTGACAGACGAAAGGTCATCTACAAAGGAAATATGTGTCTCTTTTCTTCGACGCAAAGGGACTCGGCAGTGTGACAAGGGAGGTACGAGCGGTAGGTAAGGGGATGGTTCCGAGACTATCGGCGGTGGTAGGGCCACTGGCTCGCCTGGTACAAAAAGTCGTCTGACTGTATATCTGTGTGTTATATCTTCACCCACTAACTGCAAGACCTATGAACTTCGATGTCGCCCTCATGGATGATTCGGGCTACTCTGCCAATTTATGCCTGCCTTGGGATCTAATCTGGAGTGCCCCGAACATAGGTGGGTTTTGACGTCATGATATGCCTTGCGTTCGTCTATGCTAAACTTATTCCTCCAATATATCTAGAAGAGCTTGCTATAGCAGAGAAATCCATCGAAGGGGCCGGCGGAGATGATTTTGACCACAGTGAACATTCCGTCGACAAAGGGTCTGGGCCGCAAAACTTGACGAAGCGGAAACGAAAGACAGAACGTCGCCATGGCAGAAAATCTGCATCTCTTCTCCTAGAGCAATGTGTGGAAATATACACCATGGTATGCATGTGTAATTCCTACGTCACGCAATTGATATCGAGCCTCCTTGCAGATTTTCAGCCTGCTCTCGCCTAGAGACCTCGTGTTTCTCTCGAGGTCGAGTAAGGGATTGCGCAAAGTTCTCATGAGTAGGACTGCAGCGGGAATATGGAAAGCCGCGAGAGAAGGTCTTGGGTATATGCCTTCCTGTCCATCAGACCTGTCCGAACCACAGTGGGCGGTGCTCCTTTTCGAGGGACAGTGCCAGGTAGGTATCTCTGAGTCGTGCAACCTCTACGCTTCAGCTTAGCTCTGCTTTTTGAAGGAATGTGGTTGTCAGAACGCATCAAACATCTTGTACGCTCTATCTTTGCGTCGTCGTATGTGCAACATGTGTTTCAAGAAACGGTAAGCTCGGCATCGTCTACTATTATTGAAGTTTCCATGTGCTCATAATGTCCCAGCACCATCGAACATTGGGTGATTCCACATCTATGTCCAGGTGGTTTGGATATCCCCCATCTTCTGCCGCACTGTATTATACGTACGTCTTCACTGACTTTGATACCCTATCGTACTGATCCGGAGGCTAGCTAGCGAAGGAAACCGCAAGTATTATTGGAAGGAGGATGTGGTCTCTATGCATAAGACCTTGTCTCTTTATCAAACCGCTGCGAGCGGCGGCGAGCTCAAAGCCATGAAGAAGTTGAAAAACTTTAAGACATCGGGTAAAGCCCGAGTTGCGGCCATTCTCGCTGTAAGTCGGGCTATCCAATATCGTCTTGTACCTGAACTCATCAGCGTCGAAGCATGCCCTGGCGGCTGGCGACTGGAAGAAGATCTGCTCCGAAGCTCGTGAAGAAGCCAAGAACCGAGTCCGAACCGAGTGCGTCTATTCCTGCATCTTACTTGGGATAAAATACTAACAGCAGCGTTTAGATTGAAAGCACGGCTCGACAGAAGTGCTTTAGATTGTACCGAGGAAGACATTGATACTGCATTGCGGAAATGCAGCCCAGATATCAAGAAGCCACCCACTGCAGAGTGTGAGTATCGTCCCTTCCATATGTCAACATGTCGAACTCATCGTCGCTCACCTGCGCGCCTTACAGATTGGGCTCCTGCTCTTCAACGACTGCAAAATGGCATCATGAAGGCAAAGTCTCGACGCATCGAACGGGAACACGAGGACATACGCGCGGATCGTCGGATGCTTGTGAGGGAAGCATTTAGCAAGTTCATGAAGCAATTCAAGTTGCGAGACTCCTTATGCTACCCCGACTTCAAGATCATGGCAGATGGCCCCTTCCATTCACTCATCCATCAAGACTATGACACCGAACTGCAACAAGACGATATCAACCGTGTAGACTCACAGCTCACTAATTTCGTGGAGGAGTACCGAGCCAAAGTGAAATCGTCTCTCATGGCGAAGTTATCTAATCTTGCCGCTCCGCCTTCTTCCTCGCTTTCGTCTCTGGACCTAGCTATCGCCGTCTTCAGCTGCGGAAGTTGTGCTGTACCGAAAGGGATGGATGGGATGCCCTTTCTTGTGTTCTCTTACGCAGAAGCCGCTCTACACCACCACGGCCAGAAGGACGGAAACGCACTCACGAGACACCACTCAGCTTCTCGGGCGACCACGTTTGTCCTACGATGTCTGTCCCGGTCGAATAAGAACCTGAACCCACACTCCTCCACCCCGTCCGACTTAGACGAGGTCGATGCTCGCGTTATGTGCGGCAGCTGCCCCGAGGTGCTTCAGAATGGTCAAGGCCGATCTATTTTCAAATGGAGATCATATGTGAGTATAATGATACCATGTTGCACGCTCTATTCACTCGTGATCTTTCTGTAGGTCGTTCACCATGTGATGACCCACGGCTCGAAATCGATACCGAACCCAGAGCGACTGTCTCTCGAGGAAGAACGAAGGGTCAAGAGTAAAGAAGGGACCGTCAATCTCAAGAAGTCTAAGAGCAATGCTTGGGTATGTGGGCATTGCACTGGGGATCGGCTTGTCTGCTCTAAGAATGGTGCCTGCCCCACCTTGCCGTTGTCAAGTACCATACAACATTTGAACGCGTACGGGCCTTCCACTCTGTCAACCAATTCCATGCTGACTTTGTTCTGCCACCAGTGCCCATGGGTTCTCTGGCACTGGCCACGCGCCTGAAGAGGGATCTGATTACTTCCGGTATCCGTTCATAGTACCCTATGAAATGGTCTGACTGATCACGATGATCGTGAGGTGTCATGGAAAGGTGTCAGCTGTGCCAACCCGGCTGATTGAGAAGTCGTGATGAGAGAGTCTGCTAGCAGCCTCAGGTTCGTAGAAGCGATCTATACAGTTATGACTTGTCCTAGAAGGAATGCTGCAATCTGCGACTGTACGTAACATACATCCACACGCCTACTTGTAACTAGCAAATACGGTCGCGTACTAGATGACTGTGACAGAACGCATCCAAATTGTCAACAGTCGAATAGTGAGACCAGTAAGGTATAATAAGCACACATACGTTCATGCCAAATTTTATCACGTCAGAAAACTACGCCGAAGACATTGCAGCACGGTCAAGTATAGGAATTATTGGCTACATTGTTGAGTATGGCCTGACTCAGACTACTTGTAGCATCCAATGCACCGGCGACGGCTCAAGATCAGTCAGTCAGAAGTCAAGTCAATTACAACGCGTTTTCCCTGGGATTTCGACGACGACGGGATACGGATCGGAGAGGACTCTCTCTTGAGCCTTATGCGGGAGCGAGCGGCCGCGACTTCAGCCTGAGCTTGTTCCATCTCAGCCTGCAAAGCTTTCAGTCTCTCCTGCCGGTGAGCAACACATGTTATCAATGATTGACAACGCAAGTATCCCGGCACTGCGGTAGGTCACCTCCTTTTGAAAGCAAACCTTTCATAAGACCGTCGTCGTCAAGCAAATCATTTCCCCTGACTACGTGTTTTTGCGCAGAAGACTCCGCGAGACTCGGAGTATGCAGAGAAGGCTGTCAAACTATGCTTGGAGGCAATGGCTGCGGCATAATCCCTTCAGCTTGCAATAGAGCTGCAAGGTGACAGAATTAGCACCCGTCCGCGTAAGTTAAATTTGACAAGAACACGCCTTTTGGTCTATACAGAACCTGAATTTGAAAAATGGTTGTAGCATTGAGTCTATAAAGGTCGTAGCAGAGTAATCTCACCCTGCTGGGCAAGATTTTATCGCCTCTACTCTATCATCAAGTCAGTTATAGTAAACGACACTAGTAGAACGACCTACTCAATTTGATCTGCGTTCACGGACAGGCCCACTGCTAATGCATCGAGATTTGTCAATGAGCTTGGTTGGGTTCCCCTTCTTATCCACTCTACGAACAACGACGCTTATGCAACCAAGGTCCTGGGAGTCTGCAGACTCACTGTCCCATAACACGTCGGTCATCAACGAAGATGCCAAAGGACAACAAATGTGTCGAGCTTTCTGGACTAGACACCTGCAAGCAAAAGGTCTATGAAGAGTTACAGGTGATGCAGAATCAGTTGGAAACCTGCCTCAACAATATTAGCATGATCACGCACCTGTCCAGTGCTACTTGGAACAAAACATGTAACAGTCCGGTCATCGACAATTTCTGTTCCATATTCCTCTAAATTCACCCCATTGACCTTAATTCGTACCACAAGGTCGTGTATACTACGCATCGAGTGGGAAGCAAACTTGAAGGATTTGGTCAATTACTTCAATTTCAATTTGGAGCCCGACGTTGCGTGAGGTCACATCACGAAAGGTGTGACTGTTACCGTGACGTCTCGCGCAGCTCATCACATTTCGACGCGTGACAAGACGCGTTTCCTCGTATATAGACTCGGACGCGCGCGTAAGACCGCGCTTTGTATTTTCTTGTTACTTTTACTGCCAAATACCCTTGGAGGCTTGTAGAGCTCGAGGAAAACCTGCGGGTCCACGACATCCCGCTTTCTACACACGATGTCGACCAACATCTCTATCGGAGAACTCGCCTCTTCCTTGCAACGTACCCACATTCGTGACTCTCCCAAGGAGTTCCACGAAATCACTAGGTCTGACATTTTCCCGGAGGTTCACGACGACAATAACGAGGATGAGGAAGAAGAGGAGGAAGAGGAAGAGGAAATAGAACCAAACGGGGAAATGCTTGTTGCTTTGACTCCCGAAGAGCGCGAAAGGGTATGTAATATTATGAGAGAACGACTATCTTCTCTCATAACTGACATAAGGTCAGCTACGGAGACTAATGTAATATCACGCGTTTGTGTCTTTCTGTTGCTGACTTCTAAGTCCTTGCAGGTGTGGTATGAGAAACACAAGCACCGTGCCCAGGATTTCGTGATAGTGCCAGCAAAATACAGGCCGTCCCGCATGCATCCCAAACCACCTGTCTTGCATTTCGGAGTGCCTGTCACCGCCTTCGACCTATTGCGATACGCAGTATGGCAAATACATATACCTAGAGGATCCGGGTTTCTATCCCAAACACATACATCCTCATGCTTGCCTCGCAACGGTCGAGATTCTCAAGGAGACATGCGCTTACGACGACTTTGTGCTCGAGCAGCCGTACTTTGTCGCGCCGCAGCAGGAAATGCTCGTCTCATTCTATACGAATTACAACTTCAAGACCACACGTCTCATAGCTGAGGATGAGCAGAACCTCATCGACGTACTCAAAGGGGAGCTAGACCTGGACAGCAGTGTCATACCGAAGTGGTACTTTCCGTCCTCCGACCCTTGGAGACCTGGCATGCCCGAGACGAATTAGTAGTGCACTGTGCAGACATGACATCGCTCTTCGAAAGCATCTTCTCTTATAGAACTCATGTATTTCATCTCATTGGATTTGTCGTCGCGCGCCCATAATACCTATGTCTCGCATCACATCAAATAAAGTCCTTCAAGTTTCAAGCACGAACTTCTTGCATCCTGACTAGGCCTGACTCCTACCCTCCCTAAAAAGAATAGACGCCTACATCATATGTCAGCGCTAGCTCCGAGTCATCGCTTTCGACGCGTTTTTCCTGTATTCTTCATAGCCATAAAATCTTAGAGGCCTAACATGCCTATAGATGAAGAAATTTACAGTATGTCAGGAGCCCGTAGTGTCAAAAGCTCGCTTAGCTCTTTATCTAAGCGAGTTGTGGTTGCGACCACGAGTCATCGCGCTTTCGGATTACTCCCAAATTTGCTCACGATGTCGACCAGCAAACTCGCTTTTTTCTTGCAATCCACCAACATGCGTAACTCTCCCAAGGAGTTTCATGAGATAACCAAATCCGACATCTTCCCAGAATATCACGGTGTGGACGAGGAGGAAGACGAGGAAGAAGACGAAGAAGACGAAGACGAAGAAGAGATGGAGATAGACGGTGTCAACCTGATTCCATTGACAGACGAAGAGCGCGTAAAGGTTTGTGATGTTTATGTGTCTGTGTCATGCTGTCACTAACTTCTCGCAGGAGTGGTATGAGAGGCACAAGCACCGTGCACAGGACTTTGTGAAACTTCCAGCCAAATACAGGCCGTCCCGGAAGAATCCCAAACCACCCGTCTTGCACTTTGGAGTGCCTGTCACTGGCTTCGACCTCCTGCGATACGCAGTGTGGCAAGGCAAGCACATCTACCTAGGGGATCTGGACACCTATCCCAAAATCATCAATCCCCATGCCTATCCCGACACAGTCGATATACTCAAAGAGACCTGCGCCTACGACGACTTTCAGCTCGCGGAACCGTACTTCGTCGCACCACAACAGGAGATGCTCGTCTCTTTGTATACGAATTACAACTTCAAGACCGCGCGTCTCATACCCGAGGACGAGCAGAACCTCATCGACACGCTCAAGGAGGAGTTGGACCTGGACAGCAGCATCCAACCGAAGTGGTACTTTCCGTCCTCCGACCCTTGGAGGCCTGGCATGCCGGAGACGGACTAGATGAGTGGAGGTTCGAGGAACGGAATCGCACAGTTGACTAGGAAGACGTCTCATCGCTCTCCAAGAGCAGCTGGTATTATAGAACTCACATGTATTTCATCTCACTGGATTCGCCTTTACGCGCACATAACGTACTCATGCCAACTATTCTTTGCGAAACCTTTGCATGAACTTATCCTGACTACTGTGGCCTCGCAGCGAGGATAAGTAGACGCTTGCGACGTGTGTCTTACCCATCCCCCAGCATTCGACGCGTTTTCCTGCCCTTTCCAACGCTGTGAATCTAGTCGACGACAAATATCATCAAATCTTACAATGAGACATCGACTTCGCGTCAGATTCCTGCAAGACATGTTGCCCGGCCTCGTCTTTCACAACGTGGCGTTGGCGCTTGCAGAGTTGACAATGAGGAATAGCATAGTACGCTCTCTAGATACCGACTAAGTATTGTTCTTCAGTAGATCGAAAAGTGATGGAGCAGTACAGTATTCCGACGACATACACGCTTTTTGTATCAAAGCGAAGGAAGAAAAGACACAAGATACCAAGTGAATGACAGTAATAGAAACTTGAAAAGACAACGTACTATACGGGGACCTGAAGGTGAAAGGCGAAGTTGCGAGAGATGCAAGAGATGGTTTACTTGGGTGATATCGGGATGCATGTATATATGACACGAAAAATTGCGAAGGGAATCAAGGAGGTTAGGGTATACGACAAGATGTGATATAGTCCACAGTAGATTGCGATACGCGCTTTGAACACGAAGACATCCAGGATGGAGAAGATGAGACGAAGATTACGAACGAATGGCGAGGAGTAGCGAGCGGACGGGCATGAGCAGACGCAAGGGAACAAGCAAGGTACGGATCAAGGGGTGAGATGGAGGAAGAGCGGTGCTATTGACCATCACCGTCAAAGTCATAATCATCGGAGCTCAGGTTCAGAGGCGGCATATCGCCAAGGTGCATCTCATGTTCCGGACGAAGACTAAGGCTTCCGGGTGAACCCGTTAACATGGAAAAGTTGGCAGTCGTAGGAGATATGTTCCCCACGGTCATCGCAGTAGCCGCCGACGTCGACCTATGGTGACCGTACAGCGAACCGTGCGAGTGGCGGGAGGAAAGTTTGGAAAGTGTGGCGGTGGGTGAGGGAGGCGACCGGGAATGAGCAGAGAACGCTTCTGACGCGAGCCCCTCTTCGTAGAGGAGCATAGACATGGTGCTTGGTGGAACAGGGAAGATCGAAGAGGAGTTACTGAAGCGCTTGGGATGGGAGGCATAGAGGTCTTCGCGTCGGGATTCGGACGAGGACCGGTTGGAGGATATATGGGACGAAGGGGCATGTAGACGTTGATCGCCGTAGTCTTCTTCCACGTTGTCGTCTTCGTTGACGTGTACTACTGATGAAAGCGCGCTGCTCCGTTTACGAACGCCAACGCCGTCAGGTGGACGTAGTGAAGATGTCCGCTGGTAGGTAGTCCTAGAGTACGAGGAGGTATTCTGCTGGAAAGACGCTTGGTATTGGAGCCGTGTCACCTCGTTCACGGCGTCAGCCAATCGACTCTCCATCTCGTGCAGCCGCTCCCGCAGCTCGACATTCTCGTCTCTGAGCATCTTGCTCGTCCTTTGAGAGTCAGCCAATGCGTTCAGCAGTGCCCCAGTTTCCAACGCGTGCTTGTCCTGTACCGCATGGAGCTCGGACTGAAGATGTTGCTGTACAGAGCTACCGGATACAGACGTGAGTGCGGTGGAACCGGTAGAGAATGTCGTCCTTGGAGTAGACGCGCTCTCAGACATCGGTCCGTTGATCTCTGACATAGCAGGCCTAGATATGCTTCCGCTTCGGCGCCCCCAAGAACCTGATCCAGCCTCAGAGAACGCCATCCGTGAGGGTGTGTATTGAGACCGAGAATCCCGCTCAGCGTGACTCAGGGCAGTTCCGAACCGTGATCCCGGTCTGCTTGGCCCAGCCTGACTGCCGTCCTTATCCGCATCAATAAGGCCAGCAGCAGCAAACGCTTTCGCCGTTCGCGGTCCCAGCCATTCAGTAGTAGGCGGCCTTGAGCTCGAGCCTGTGCCATAGTACGTAGCTGGTCTTTCCGTCACACTCGCACTCCTGTCCCTACTTCGCACCAGAGGACTACTCCTGAACCTGTCCGCACTGCTGTCCAGACTCGGTCGGCCATACGACGTTCCCACGGAAGAGGCTGGTCGGGATGACGGAGAGACGGAATCCCCATCCCAAGCGGAGGGGGACGTCTTCGCGCCACCACCACGTCGAGAAGTGCTAGCTGCGAGTTGCATGGCAGGTCGTATAGGAGTCATCAACCGCGACAAAACTGGTCGCCGAGGTTCCGCGTCACCGCCGGTGTGGGGTCTTCGAGGGACATCACCGTCACCCGTCATCTGGGAATAACGATTCTGTCTGCTCGCGGCCAGGCCAGCGGAAGCAGGTCGCTCGCCAAGATCGGACGACCGTTCATTGGCTTGGATGGGGGATGGAAGAAGGGACTGGGGCTGGGTAGATGATGATCGAGAAGGAGGAGACGAAAGAGGTGGCACGACGGATGCGCTTGTAGATCCCAGCGGGGCGGGTCGCCGCGCGGGAGACGATTGTGAGGTCACAGACCTGGACGTGGGCACGGGAGAAGCATTTCCAAAGATCGAGTGCGAGTTTGAGGGTGAGGGTGAGAGTCTTCCCGGAAGCGGGGTGAAGGGAGAGGCGGTGGGAGATGCTAGATTGCTATCTGTCATGGGCGGGGTGGTAGGAGATAGAGCCAGGTTATCAACGGCACGCAGCAACCCGTTGTCTAAAGACTTGATCCTGTTTGGACTCAGCAGAGCAGCGAGTTCAGGGTCAAGAGAACCCAGATTGAAGCTAGCATCTGGGTCATCAGGCGCATCCGCGGCATCCATATCGTCAATGACAATTCCATGCGACCACCCTTGCTGATGATCGTTGGCCAGGGCTTCCAAGACTTCGTTTGTCACCTTGGAAGTCGATAGATCCAACGCAGATGTGTCTTGAGACGAGGGGGTGGGGGTGGGCAGGCGATCATGCTTCGTAGGGGGAGGGATCAAGGACGACTGGCGGAAACCATGTGGACTCAGATCTCTAGCGTCTGTGTGACGTTGGTGGCTGTCTACTTGAGGTCTATCTTCGCGTCGACGACGGTCTCCGGAGTCTTCTATGTTAGGTGAGTGTTTCGAGATCCCGGAGGTGTCCGATTCCATAATTGTAGAGAGGTCGGATATGGCGATCATTTGAGGACTTGGGATAGATGCCGCTGGAATCTTCGGTCACGGACAAAATCTCCACCGGAAAGGAAGATTTGAACTCACTAGCTTGTTGAAACCTTTGAGAAGTCGCGGGCGCAGATTGTGGAGGCGGTGGCTCAGGCTGCTTCATGTACAAACCCAAACCACCACGAAGATCCTCGGGTTTGATGAATGGCTCGTCTACCTTGTGGGAGAACTCTATTGAAAGCACGGGAGGATCTTCTTGTGACTTCTTAGACCGCAACACTGGTGCAGACACACTACGTTCGCCGTTCATCGACCTCCGGATGGCACCCAAGTTGGAGAAGGTACCGCTCTTGTTGGCAGAAGGACCGGGACTTGGGTTGGAAGGTTTGTTCGGCCCAAACGGAAGCAGATTGCGGAAGGAACGAAAAGAGGACAGGCCTGTCGGCGCATTGGGTGGATTTGCGGCACTGACATTTGTGTACGTAGGACTGTCGCTGACAGAGAGGTGTTGGGAGGGGGAGACGAAGCTGAAATGTGGTGGAGGGAGTGAGGATGGCAACGCACTCTGCGCATAGCGTGAACTGGAGGCCTTGACCGGGATTTGGGAGTGAGGATGTCTTGTCTTCGTTTCGGCCATGTTTGCCAACGTATACTGCTCGGATAAACCAAGTTGAGGGACGAGGGTAAGTCAAGCAATGCGCATTCTGAGTGGCCCGACGTAGCAAACAAGCAGAAGTCCAGCAAGTGCTGCCAGAGCAGTCACAAAACCATCCTCGAGACGGTACGGTCCTGAAATGACCAGGTCGTTGCGCTAAGCGAGCTCGCCGTTGGCACGTCGCGTAGACTCCTGGAAATTGTTGTTCGGATCAGGCGGGATTACCGGAGTCTATAAGCGCAATCATCACTTGTCGAACTGCCTTTTTATCTTTCACTTCAATGATTATCTGTCTTGTATGTCTCTAGTAACATTGTAGTTGAAAAATGCGGCGGATTGTTGTATCGTCAAAACGCGTTTTCGAAAGGCGAGAAGCCTGCAAATAACGTGACCGTGACTTCTTGACAGATTTCCCGTTTTGGGATGTAACCGTAACGACAGTAACACGATATGTATGTCACGGCAAGATTTTGGATCCTTTCCTCGTACTATACTTTTGCATCTACATGTTTTTACATTCCAAGATTCGACAATGCGCGGCCATACAAGTCGCGTCGCGCATGCGGGACTTCACGAACAAGATGACGATGCTATCATCACATGAATAGCCATGGTAATGTCAGAATATGGTATGTCGTGAAGGCTAGAAGCCTTTCAAAACACCTCGAGCGCATTGATCTACACGTACACAGATTCAATATTTGACGCATAGGGGCTCGCCCTACATTGTCTTATTTATGTGCTGTGTTACTGCTCGATACTCAAATCACAGCATTATGCAACCTGTTGTGTTACACAGGGAAGTCGCAAGTACTGTCGATCGCAGTGGTATCACATCAAGGCGAGGCCCCACGAATGCTCGCCACAAAGTTCCACGAGGACGTCTCAGTTGCTTCTGTGTGTACACCCAGGAGTCGATTTCTCATACGCAGTGAGTTGTCTTTCACAGATTTGTCTGAAAGCCTCATCGCTGATCAGAAATTTCCTCGCTCAATAAGGTATACTATGTCTGCTATAAATCGTGCTGCAGCGTGTGCAGTGTTCTGACGACGTTCTCCGGTATGTACGCCACCGCCTGTTTGGCATATGACAATCGAGGAGTCATACGCCGATCCAACGCGGCGCTATCATAATTGGCAGATGACACTCACACGCCTTGTCGGCCATGGTCCCATCTTGAGGACTTCAACACGTCGAGTGCATTGCAGTATCCAGCCCACCATGAAATGGAGGTAAGTGGGGCGTGGTGAATCTTCTTTGCCGCGTAAGGGCCTTCGTGAGAGCCGGTTCCCAGCATGGTGAGAGCTGGCAACCAATCTGTACACCGGTACGTGCTTTGCCTCGAAAATCATGCTCACGGGCTAATCATGAGCAAGGTCAACATCCCGGGCGTATTGGAATGCTTCATGTTCAATACTCAACGTAGTAAGATGCCGACACAATGATTACAATTTCCAAAACTCTAGCGTCGCTGCCGCCCTCTCGAAGGGGTACACGCCGCCCCAGCCCTTCACGTCCCGTTGACTCTCCTGGATCGTCGACCGTAGTTCGCGCAAAGCATCCCGCGCTTTTGCCATATCCACCACCCGNCCCCCGTCTATTTCCTCCCGAGTACTCTGCAGCGCCTGACTGATGTCGGCATCGATGTCGGAGAAAATGCTCTCCATATTGTCATCTTCTTTCCATCTCCGCCCTTTCGTAGCACGTACGACCGAAGCTAGAACCTTCAGCGATGAAAGTCCGAGCCCCGCTCCATACAATGCGCGAGCGCGTACCAAAACGGCCTTGAGGTCTGGCGTAGGTATCGCCAGTCCGTCTGCGCCGGTCCTAAACAAATCCCCGGCAGGCAGCGCTTCAGCGGCATTCGTCTGCTGCAATCGCTGTCTTGCAGCCCTCGTGAATGTTCCGGCCATGCCTGGCGGAGAACTTGCCAATGTCGCCCTCACAATTGCCCGCAAACTGTCCAACACATCGCCGTCCGGTCAGCAAATAAGTTGCAAAGGAGAAGAAGCACTTGCTCGTCAATGTTCGCATTGACTATCAGCGTGTCTACCATCAGGTTGCTGTTCAAAGTCAATCAATAAGTCCACAACGGTATGGAGACCAGCTTTCACAAGAGCTATGAACTCACACGTGTCCCAGGACCGGGCGAGCATCTTGAAGCCGAGTGTTATTTGACGACAATGGGACGGGCATGCTAATGACGCGTTGAGCGATGGGTTTGGTACAACTTCCAGCTCCTTTGGCTGGGTTTTATATGCTTCCGGCACAAGACAGTCTGACAGGATTCTACACAGTGATTCGTCAAGCCACATTGTGGTCTTCCCTAGTGCCTCAATCAATTGGCATGATGCGAGCGAGGAGCTGTGCAGTCAGGGATGGAAGTTTGACGTACCAGATTCCGATGTCAGGCATGTGCTATTATGGTGAGAGTTCATCTGGCATTTTACGGTGTCTCATAAGTCTCCCTGATGCTTGCATTTTCGAGCGGTGTTGTTTAATCTCCAAGGCTCGCAGTCCGGTCAATTTATGAAAATCCATAGGTTGGTTAAAACAGCAGCAGGAAGACCGGGGATGCCTATGAACCTGAAGTCCATCATGGCTACAGAGAATGTACTCGAGACACTCACTTTCGGTCCTTTTGAGAACGTCCCTCGCATTTGGTCTGGGCTATGGCAGTTGTCCGGAGCGGGTTGGGGAAGCGCTCCTGCGCCGAAGATTCGCGCGGAGATGGTAAAATATACAGCCCAGGGATACACGGCATTTGGTCAGTCGGAATCATTTTGCAATCTCTTCTATTGGGTTGAATGGCGTGTTTCTGTTGCTGATGTGAACTGTTTAGACATGGTTCGTGGAATTTGCCGCGCATATCTACCGTTCTACGCTCACTCCTACTGTTGGTCATTTGCTGTGACTTACACCGGTACCCCCATGATTCCGCCGAACGCATAAGGGTCAGTGTTCGCAAAGCTTTTTCTCGTCACTTGAGCCTCACGAGACGACTGTTATCTCCGTATCACGCAGCTGACCACTATGGCAGTTCAGAGGTCTTATTTGTAAGCCCGATTCCCTCGTATGATTCTATGAACTTGACATCCCATTGACCAGCGCTCACTTTGCAGGGTCAATTCCGTCAGGCTTTGCCTGACGACCAGTTTACTCTCGGAGCGACAAAGTGGTGTGTATTTAGGACCCTAGACCCGACACCCGCCGTGGTGAGGGCGGCTGTTCAAGAACGCGCACAGCGACTGCAGACGCAGCGAGTCGACCTTCTGCAGGTGCGTGATGATGAAATTTTGTCGATTATATCATCGAAACTAAGATCTTCAATCCAGTTCCATTGGCAGGATTATGAAGACAAGAACTACCTCAAGGCACTGCAGACGCTCAGCGACCTTCAACAGGAAGGGTTGATATCAGCGATTGGATTATGCAACTTTGATTCCGTTCGAACGGATGAAATTTGCACGGTGCTTGGCCCCGGTGTGATATCGACCAACCAAGTACAGGTGCGTTGTTCGTTGAGTTCCGATACAGCCTCGCGAACGACACGAGATTGCAGTTCTCCATCCTAGACACCCGGCCGCTTCATGGGATGAACCGTGTGTGCGCGAAGCATAACTTGAAGCTTCTGACATATGGCACATTGGTACGTTTTTGTTTTATTCAAACTTCTCGGTTTCTGTGTGGCTCAGCCCCTGACCAACCTTCTTGTTCTGTCACACAAGTGTGGAGGGTTCCTTTCCGATCAATGGTTGAACCAACCGGAACCTGACCCTTACTCGAGCAACCTGACCCCGTCTCAGCGCAAGGTATATTGATGATATCGGCCAATCTGTCAAACTGAGAACTCTATATACAGTATCTTGACATGATCCTCAAGGCATGGGGCGATTGGAATCTCTTTCAAACCTTACTGGGAACCCTTCGGAGGATCGGAGATCGTCATGGTGGATTGAGTATCGCCAACATTGCCACGCGTTGGGTCCTCGACCACCCCTTTGTGGGGGCGGTGATCATAGGTTTGCCTGTCATTCCGTACACCACGCAACGGACGTTAGACTGACAAGTGTGTATGCTAGGTGCCAGATTGGGAATTGCAGACCATACCCGCGATAATCGGCGAGTCTTCGGATGGAGGTTGACGGATGCCGACAATGCAGATATCGAGGCAGTGTCCAGTGCATCGAAGACTTCTCTTATGATTACTTCTGTGGGCGATTGTGGGACGGAGTATCGTTGAGCGAACGCGGATGTATCTTGTTTTCACTGCCTCTAAACGCCTCCAGTCATTAATCATCTTTCGTTGAGGAACTACTTCCGATCGACACGATCAGTATACAGAGGTCATGTCAAAACGTTCTAGGTTATGCGAGAACGTGACTACTTATGATAGCTTTTATGATGTAACCATCCCAAATAAGTGAAAACGTGAGTAAGAAAGCAATGCGGTGTGTATGAAACAAGATGCGAGTGAGTCAGGATGCATATTAGTCCGAGTGTAATTGAGTAGATGAAAGGATGAGAGAAAGTCCACATGTATGGAGTTCAAGGAAGGAGAAGATGAATTGCATCGTCACAGCCGACTGAAGGAACCTCTGATTGATGAAAGGCGTTGGATAGGTTGCAATTTGCGTTTAACGTCGCGCAAAATTGACGTTCTGGGTTGCCAGTCATCGAAGTCGTTCTTTAGTTGGGCAAACTCATCTGCAAATAGGCGAGCAACCCTCTCGTCCGCGATCAAGTCTCGGAGCGACCACGGGATCTGAGCATTTGGGCGTCAGATTATACCCACGAAGCATCGTAGTGTCAAGCACACACCTCATAGTCGTTCTGTTCGTTCACTGCGTTGAAGGGTTCGATCACAAGGTCTGTCCGCACATCTGCCCCATCGTTGGCCAAGAATAGGTAATCCACAGCCAAACTACGACAATCAATCAGTTATGCAATTCGGCCGTACGAGTCTTGCACAGGGTGCTCACGAATAGGTAGCGAGTTCCTCGTATGGAGTGGAATGTCCGATGCCGCTCAGGGTTCCTGCCGTAGCTTCAGATAGATGAGCTAGGAGACCACTATCAGAGAGGCCGGTGTTCATTATTCTGAGCAAAAGCACGAGCAGATTCGACAAGAAGTCCGATGAGCTATATATAAGAGCGGTTATCAGACACCTGTTTTGAGCTGTCAAGTGAAGTTTTGTGGTACATACTGATAGGCGTCTCCGTCAATGTACAGCGCGCGCAAAATTCGTGGATGAGATGCGGCGGTGAAGAGACCGGAGTAGATCGGTACGACTTGGTCGTTCAAAGAAGCAATATACACCATCTTAGCCTATAAATGTGTTAGCTACGTGTTTATCAAGTATGAGCAAGAACGGACTACATACGCCGTGGTCCATTACAGTTCGCAATGCTTTGATATAGTCCTTGGAAGTTTCGGTCTCTGTGTCCTGTGCAGCGGCATTAGGTTTACAATTCAGGGTGATTAGGATGGACCACAAACCTGGAACTCGAACAACTCCCGCGCGGCAGCGTTCTCGAAATACTAGAAGACGACGGGTCAGTAATCTGAAAACCGTTGTTGAGATGATGCCGCACTTGGATGTAGGGCTGCAACAAAGAACTCGTCTTGAGATAACGAAGGGGTCCAAGATGAATGCCACACAGCGCCAGACAACATATTCTCTGCGTGCGAGGCGTTGAAGCAGAACCTCCTGGTGCTATCATCGCCGCTGTGCTATTTAGGATATCCACGTTGCGAGGTGTCAGGATGTGGCCCTCACGAATCAACTTATCTAACAGATGTGTTGACACGATCGAACCCTGAGAGTGTGTGGCGATGAAGATGACGTCTGCAGCATGCAAGTCCTCTACCCATTCCTTGTTCTCAAAGAGGTGTGCATGGACTCTGTTTAGACCTGCGTGATTAATGTATGTGAGCACGAGAAAGTCATAGCACGTACCGTGCAACTTTGCGCGGGATGGTGCCGTCGCCCTCCAGAGGAATCTTGGTGATCTTTTTGAATCGTACCCCGTGATCTTCTTCGAATTTCTCCAACGCCAGGCAAGTCATATTGACAAACTTAGTGCTCGAGGAAGGCAACTAGTGACAGACGTGTCAGTGTTAGAAGACAGTGGGCGGTGATTACTGCTTACACCACCGGCGATGGTCCTTGTCACAGCACCTACGAATGAATGAGCATCGTGTAGGTGGACGTCAAGATAATCAAGAAACTAACCGGGTGACCATCCCGCGACTCCTATGACGACTATCCTACAATCACCAGACAGTAGTGTCGGGTCCAATGATTGTCCTAGTACATCGAACGCCTTAGGGAGTTCCTTCCCGAACTGTACAAAATCGTGGTCGGACTGCCGTTCCTTTCCCTTCGCGCCTGCAGATTTCTGATCATCTTTCGCGAATAGCACTCCGCTGACAACTGACAGCGTCTTTGAGAGTGCGGATTTCGGTGGTGGAGGGGCTCGGGGTGTATCTGAGCGAGGCAGAGTACGGAACGTATCGTCCCACGTCGGTAAGACCAAATTCGGTGGCTGTGGTTTGAGCTGGACCGGAGTGGAAGTCCCAGATTTCTTCGTCGTGGAGGGGGCCGGGGAAGTTGGCCGCGTCGCCGTCTTCGTCTTTTCTTTGATAGACTCAGAATTTGTCAGAGGGGCTGCTACAGGTCCAGACTTCCTAGGCTCGCGTTGCTTAGACATGGGTGCAATGGGTGATTTCGGTCGTGACTGGCCAGCCAGCGCCTGGTCCTGGGGTTGTCCGGGTGCAGAAATGACTGAACGAGGCGAAGAAGGCATGCCTGCTGCTTCGAGACCCTCGTCGTCATCAAGATCCATTATTTCCACACCGTTCTCATCGCGCTTCACAGCGTCGTCTGTGATGCTCTTCGTGAGCAGGGCCCGAGACATAAAGAACGACGCCCATCCAGACCGGTGTGTGGATATGGAAGACTCGATTGGGTTGGCAGACGGACTTGGTGACGGAAGAACATCGTTCGGTTGGTCTTCAGGTATCGCTGGTGACCGCTGGGTGGGCGTGGGGTCATCCCGAGCCAGCGCCTCCTCTTTCACCATCTCGGACTCCGTCTTCGCATTGTCATCTATGTCGGTGCCTTGCAGTGCGCCCGAGTCGCTAGATGCCACGTCGGTAGTCGAAGAGCCATACCAACCCCACGGCGAATACCATGCAGAAGCCTGTGACCGCGTCTCCGACAGCAGCGATTGCGGTCTGTCGTCGGAAGGCGATGCTGTGATGTAAATCTGCACCCCAGGATGCGCGTGTTCGGGTTCAGGTTCCGGTGCATATGACATAGGATCCACAGTATTTGGCAAGGGCTCGACTGCCGCGGCATCGCTCGTCTGCGAAGAGTCGTTACTGACAGCACTTGACTCGGAGACCTCTGGCGGATCGGGAACAGCGCTAGTATGACCGTCTGGCGCGGCTGCTGCGGTATCTCCGTAGCCCAGATAGCTCCACCAGGACGACGCTGCCGCTACTGCCTCTTGATTCGCGTTCTCGGCGACCGTGGGTGCTCCCTGATCAGTGGACTCTGCGCGATCATCGGTTGGAGGACCGGATACTGAGAGCACCTCTGACACAGGGTCATCGGCGACTGGCGTGACAGATGTGGAGGGACTCGATTCGGTCGCAGTGCCTGCTGGTAGCGGTATCTCAGCGTTCGCAATCACCGGAGACGAGGGTTCTATCGCAGCCGTTAGAGAGCATTGGATGTAGAAACAAATGAATCTGTAGCACCTTCTGTATTCGAAAGCGACACGTTAGTGCTGGAAGTCCCCACGACTTGGTCCAAAGGTATCTTCGGTCGTCCGAGCAACGGGATCCTCAGCATGAACCGACTAGATGACGGATTCAAGGATGACACGGAGGGCTTGCGTCCAGGAATATTGAGGTCTTGAGCTTGTAACGAAATAGGAGAATCCGAAGGCAAAATGGACGCGTTTCCAATTTTAGGAGGCGGAACTTCTTCGTCTACAGAAGATATGGTGGATGTCGTATTGCGAGTCTCCAGTATCTGTGGTGATGTTGGTGAAGCTGGCTTGGAGAGGGGTGAAGGAACAGGTTGCGTCTCTGCCACCGTAGGATCAGGCTGTGGCCGGCCGGAGTCGGGTGCATAAGAGGACAAGGGGACAGCGGGCTCAGGTATATCGTCAACAGAGACAGCGGATGCGCCGTAGACCTGAGAGATGCTGGACTCTGGGACCGAGAGAGACACCTTGGACCTCGAGAACGAGAACCACGACGATCGCCTGGAGTGCGTGTTGTCGTCTCTATTTGGTACGGAGATTGGAACAGGGAGATCTATAGCAGGTATCGGAGGATTCGGAAGTGCAAAGTCCGTCACTGTCTTCGGTGACTCGGTTAATTCAGCTTGTACTGGTGCTGTGCTAGTGCTCGGAATTGCGGGGTCCCCTGTAACAAGAACATCTCAAAAATTGCTACATAAAGCGAGTCATTGAGCGCACCCTCAATAGTAAGATCAATGACCTGAGAAGTCTGACTGGAAAACGCGTCCTGGACGGTAGAGTCGGCGATGCCGATGCCACTGTGAGTCGATTCTGCGGTCGACCTGCTCACGCTCTGTCCATCACTCGATTCCTTCTGCGTCTCGTAACCAATGTCACCATCCTCCTCTTCACTCCTGCGCTCCCTCTTCCTCGACATCTCGCTCATGAAGCTCGCCGAATCGTCGATTCCAATCGCTGGTAAGTTGTCGATGGCCGAGCGTAATGGGGAGCCTTGAAGTGGTTGTGCGTAGATAATGGATAGACCCGTGGCGGCCGTTGGCTTCTGCGACGACCTCTTGGACCACGTTGGCGGTGGATGATTGGAACGGCGACGAGAGGACATGGAGAATCGTGGATAACGTGTGTTGCGTCGGCGAGAGTTTGGGGTAACGCGCCCTAATACGTCACGATTAGATTAGATTCTCGCTTATGTTATTTGCAACTCGCACGTTCTTCAATCAGTTGCGTCGTTCGCTTTGAATAACAAGATGATTTGGACAGAAGTGAGTGTGATCTACAATTCCGAGAATCCGTAGTAACAAGTTCTAGGAAGAGATAAGATCTGAATTTGAACATAACATTCGATCACTTAGATCTAATCTAATCGCTTCATGTTTCCAAGCAGGACTCCAAATAATTCAAGAATCCGGCTTCTGGATCATGAAGCTTGAAGCTTCAACCTTCAAATTTCAAAGCTCGAGCTTTTCTTGGAGCAACATCGTATGTGAGTAAACGGCTTCAATTTCACGTTTCGGATGTTATCTGACGAATACTGATTTGTGTCCAGTAAAATCATGAAGATCGTAGTACGTGACCATCTTCAAGTTTGCACCTCGCACCTCCGAGTCTCCTCCATGCCACGTAGACTCGCCACATTCTACTGAAGTTGCGATTTGCAACGACTCGAGTTCGACAACATTTCTGCCTTTTGAGATACTAGAACCCATTCTATCTGCGGTTTGTACTCCGATACCAAAGTATACGCCGAGCCCTGCTGCGCCTCTCATCATTTCGCAAGTCTGCCGCTACTAGTGGCACCACCGTGACGTCCGAGCCTTGTCTTCATCACGCCTTTGGTCCATTCTTCCATTGCAACACCCCGAAGCATGCCTTGATCACTTTCTCTCTCACATACGGAGCAGTAGTATGCAGTCCGAGCAGGCCGTTGGGATGGTCAGGTTGGCTAGCAAGAAACTGCAGCGGAATGAGCGAGTTGTCGGTGAAGGTTGACATCGCTGGTCTCGTACCGACTTTCCACTCTGAGTTTTCCGACTTCGAAAGCCTCGATCCGTTTATAAGAGTCACTCCCCGGTATCGCACACAGCAACTAGCGCTATACAGCAGTATGCCATTCCTACGCACTCTCACTATCTAGTATTTTGTAAGTGTTCTCAGTTGTTCTGACGAACCGCCACTTACACGAATATCAGTAATCCTCGGTCTCACGTGTCCCGTCTGGATCTACTCTCAATCAATGACAGGGACCTTGGTGTCCTCCTACGTTTGTCACCTGCCTTCCACACCCTTCGGCTTGAACATGTCTGTGTCGTCAAGGCATCCCGGGCAAAGGCTCCCCTCCCCATCCATAATGTGCGCAGGGTTTCGTTCCAATCTGTTCGCTCTCTTCAACACGTCTTTCGCATTGTCAAATTTTCGCCGACAGACACGATGGTGGAATTTGACACCTAGTAGGCAGCACTCATCCGATCACCTCCGAGCTTGACGCGCAGTGTGCGCAAATGTTGCGTTCCGCGAACCATACCCATTTGTCTGTCATCACCGCTATGATTGCGATGTCTTTGAGTGGCACGGAGCCACGCAGCTCTTACACCTTTTCGAAGATTGAAGACCACCACGTCCTGCAACGGGCGCTCGTGACCTATTGGCGTGCGTTTCATTGGTTCGCCACCATCACTCACCTCACACTCGATCTCGACCGGAGCCTGTGCCTCCGCAAAGACTCTCCAGGCTCCAGCTACCTCATGGGACGAAGATATAGCGCCTGGATGGGACATGTTTCTCTTCGGTCCAGGGAAACACCATTCGACGCTTACCGGCCCCTTCATCGGGATGCACAAGTTCTTCAAAACTCTGTGACAGCGAGCCTTGGATGATGAAAGTATTTGGACCCCTTGCCGCGACCTGGAGACAATCACTTTCGTTGGATTCGACTTCACGGATGATGTCCACGAAGCTACCGATCTCCCTCTGTATTTGGAAGAGACGGCGGGATCCACCGACCGAGTGCTTTTGGCTTTCTCTCGCGTTGAGAGTCTACTTCTGTCGAGGGCAAACGCTGGGAAGCATCTTAGCAAGATAGGCTTGCGAGGCTGTCGGAATGACGATCCCTTCCTGTCAACGCTGAGACGTTTCGTTTCCGAACTTAAAATTTTCTAGTACACTGTGGACGTGGCGGAGATCCTAGGCGATGTTGAAACGACCACACGCGCCTCGAGACGATGTCAGCCAAATCCTTTTAAGCGGATATTTTGAGTGGTACACTTGAGTGCTACATAGGGTCGATTCGGCGTAGATAAATTTCATCAGCATCTATCTCACGCATTTGCTTATAAGCACCTAATCGTCATGAATCATTGCGATGGCATGCACTGGTCTCGCAAGCCAATCTCGTAGATGATGGACTTGTGCAGTGAGCTCTCAAATTTTCACGTTTAACGCCTCTGAGAGCTGACTTCGTCAAGGGTTTTGATATCACTAGCGTCGTGTTCAATCGAGACTCCCTATGTCTAGGTGCAAGTGAGCCGCACATTCTTCTGGCTTTTGATCCCTTGATAGACGCGCTGGCGAATTTCTTCGACCTTCAACCTTCAACATTAGTACTGTCAATATGGATTCGGTGTGCATTTGGGACGGCGACTTGCCACTTCACATCCCCTGCAGGCACAAGTCAAACCATCGCCTCGCAACAGTCGCAAGGATGGTCATATATAAGTACGTTCGCCAACTTGAACCTCGACATCTTCCGCTCCGTTCACCACCTTTATACCGCCCAAAGCTCGAAGAATGTCTTCCGAAGCAGAGCAAAAGTGAGTAGGCTATAGACATATACCCTTGAGTATTGCGTACTGAAAATCGGAATTCGTTCAGTTTCTTGATGAATGTTTGGCTAGTCGTATCAATCAGTCAGTATTTTGAGATGTGAATTTACTGACTTCATGCTGAATGTTCAAATTTGGCTCAGCTGTCGTGGTCTACGACATTGTCTTGACATCCCCACGAGAGATTGAATGTATATGGCGCAGGAAGCGCGGAATCGTGACCACGCTCTTCATCTCACAACGATACTTAATGTTGCTTTTGGTCGTTATACGATTGGTAAACACGACCAATCTTGCAGTGAGTGTCATCATTTATATCAGGATTTGATGTGCTGCAAGTTTACGAGTTGATTTTACAGACGTGAGCATACCCAAGTTCTAGCCTTCAATGTCAGACTTTATAACGCTTCGTCTGTACAGCTGCGAAGCCATCAATTATCTCAAAATTATCTTGACTTTACTATGTTCGTTTGGCGTCGCTGGTACGTGTTCGGTTCCTTATGTATCGACTCTTCAACGTGGTGTGGATCACTCACGACATCAAAATAGCATTCTCCACACTACGCACTTGGGCAATCTGCGGTCGTTTCAATATCCTTGTTCTCTCAGTGATGTTGTGTAGCGCATTCGAACCCTTTATAAACATCGTAAGTGGTGCAGTCAAAGCATTTACAGACGAAGCTGACATGGATATAACATCAGTATAACTATGCACGCCCGAAGGTGTTTTCTATTGACACCTATGGCTGTGAGATGAATATATACGACTACAGTTCTGCAGATAACTAGTACGTCTATGTCATTCTTGCGTTTGCACGTTACATCTAAGAAGTATTGATTGTGTTACAGCCGTAAGAGGGAACGTACACATTACGACGGTCATCGCTCTAACTGAGAGTTCATTCTACAGTTCCGGCTGTGACTCGGGGTGCTTCTATTCTCACTGATCTGTTGGTACTGGTGATTACATGGGTTAAATCCGCAGACGTGTGGAGGGCAAGTCGACAACTGAAGCAATTCAGACCTAAAGTATCGACGCTCCTCGTTCAAGACGGTGAGCCACTCTCTACTTTAGCTCGCCACGGTTTATGTAACCTATCTTTGGCCTAGGCACCCTTTACTTCGTGTGAGAATCATCCTGCTACCGTACTGCGACCATCACATCACTCACACCAGCGTAAAGGGCTCTATTCATCCTGAACATAATCATGCTTTTGCTAGACGTTTGCTCTATTGTCAATCCAGCTCTGGACCCTTCCACACTCTTTTCGTTTGTCACTTCAGCGTGCGTACCTAATCTTGCCTGATGTTGACCTGTGCTTATACATTTGGACCAGAATCCCTCCTCTCCTTGTTGCGCGGTTCATTTTTGACCTCCGTGATGCATATCCTCAAGGTCGTACGACTCACTCCAACCATTTGACCACCTTCCAAAATGTGCCTAGGTCCCCAGATGGCGGTGCTGCTCCTCCTCGGCCGACTTCTACATGGTTCAGCGGAGAGACCGATGGGACGTCGACACCGCTAGTGTCCTTCTCGGTTGGTTTGATGTTTGACGGGTCCAACACGACGACTGAGCCTCAGCTCGAAGGGATCAGGTACGTTATCAACGCACCGTGGTACCGTTCAATGTTGAACTGGTGTTCCATAGTGCTACAGAAGTCCAGCATCAGTGCTGAAACCAAGTCCAGGGTACATAGATGTTCTTTGCTGCTACAATGTCTCTAGTATAAGCTACCATTGTCGCGCAGGATGCGTCTGTCGGAAATTTCCTTTGAGTCTTACAAGCCGATCGGCTTGCAATGCGCGTAGTAGACACTCAAGCGCGTTACAATATTATTGCAAGATCTGATTGATCTTGATACGTGCTGATAATCTTGCAACGCCATTGGCACGTGCCTGGAGATCTTGCAGTACTTGTGCTTGAGGCGTGTTCGGCCTTCAACTTCAACGTTCAACATCGAGTGTCTTTCCTTGTCTCTCGCGTCCCCTCACGACTCAACACCTCTAGTGAGCATCTTTATCAGTTTTTG